>QEPC01011654.1:3011094-3053176 GCA_003113815.1 Sphenodon punctatus
GGCTGTGGAACTCCCTTCCGGAGGAAGCTCGCCTGGCCCCAAGCCTTTTGACATTTCGGCGGAACTGTAAGACCTGGCTGTTTGCCCAGGCCTTTGGGAGGGAGGGTGGGGGGGGTGATTTTTAATCCCCCACCTATGTATTTATTTATTATTGTATTTTGCCCTGTTTTATTGATGTATTTTATATTTGTATTTTAATTGATTTTAAGTGTTTTTATTGTTGTTAGCCGCCCCGAGCTGCGTTGCAGGAGGGGGCGGGATAAAAATCTATAAAATAAATAAATATAAATAAATAAATGAAGAGACACTATGCCCTTCTTAAAGGCCATGGAAGAGAAGAAAACACTTCTGAGTTACCTTCTGCCTGAACAAAAGTATTATTAATTATTATTATTATTTTATTATAAGCATTTATATAGCACCAGCGATGTACCTGGAACTTTACAAAAAAGATAGACACGGTCCCTGCCTGTGCTTATATGGGTCCATCATGTCGTGTGTATCTGTTTTAATTTTACTGTAGTTAAAGCAACACGGCCCTTTGTTTTCTTTTTAGTGGTTTGATGCTGTACATCTTCACTGTTTCAATTTACCCTCAAAGAGAAATGGTGCTTTTACTATTTGTCTCCAGGGCCTGACTCATAGAATGTCTGTGGCATCCCCTCAATGAGCTAACATTTCAGCTAACACACTGGAGTCAATATTACAAAACAATGGCACCATTTTAACAAGATGTTGCTGTATGCTGGGTAGACAGATGATGTTGAAAATATATTTGCATGCCCTGAACATCAGGCAACATTATCTATAAGAAAGGAGCAGAAACTCCAGGAGGGTAGGGAGTCTGGGTGGGCACAGGGGAGTATGAGGGGTGGGGATGGAGGGAGAACCCTAACTCAAGGGCCCCGCCAGGATCAACCAACTTTAGACACCATGGGGCCATCTTCTTTTTCAGTTTCATAGATAGAGAAGTGGTATTTCCTATAGGTAGATCTAGATTCTTGGGACACAGCAGGATCTTGAACTGGTAACAGTAGAGGCCTCCATAGTCAATGGAGTTACCATTACAGAGTTATAATTACAGAAGATATTCCATAGGAATCTGGATTCTGGTGTTCTGCTCTGACACTCCCATGTATGCCCTCAAGACTTTGGATCTTGTGTTCTGATTTTCCCCTTCTATACTCAAGGATAGAGTGGCCACCTTCTCAGGTGCTACCCAGAAACAAAATGAGGTAGGAGATTCTCCTTGCCCCTTTCTGATGTGGCCGTGTCCCTTTGGAGTGTCACGACATCATGACACTCCAAAGGGAGCAAAGACCCACATAGATGCCAAGGAAAAAGACTTTTCTTGTAAGGTTCCTATAGTTACTGATGCCTGGTAGCAAAACACACCCTGAGCAAAGTTGGTTTCCATTCCTCTTTGACTTTGTTTCACCAGAAAATTCAGTAAAGGGTTTATAGGTTTTCAGAGATCGTTTCTAGCTTATGCAAAGACTCTTATCTTTAATCAGACCTTTCCCTGAGGAGGGGAAAGGGTACAACTGCAAGGTTATAGGAGCTGAAGTGATAATACAGGTATCTCCAGCCTCATCCAGCTAGAGGTCTCCAAATGTGTGGGAGAACAATGTCATTCAGAAGAGTTTCATATGAGTAATGAAATATTAGGCAGCATAATCTCTATTAATGCTAGTGCTTCAAAGCATTATTACTTTTGGAAATCAAGATTAATCCCAGAAAATTCCAAATTCAAAACAAGTAGGTATTAATTTTATCACTGTTTCTGAAGGAAAATTGAAAGGCATGACCTAAATAGAAGTGATTTTCAAAACCACACAGTTGTGTTGTTACATTTGATTAAAAGCATCATTAATTATTGGCAACCATCTGTGTGCTGGATATTGTAGAAACATAGGGGAAAATTTTGCACATGTCAAAAGTTTAAACTATCTCCAGGACCAATGTTGCAGTCGTATCTGTGTTTTGCAAGTAGTAGGTCCAGTTTTATAATTGTGTTAATAGAGTAGACTTGTTCTTTCTGGTGAAATAATGTTCTAAAGCTCTGTAGCAAAGTGGCTTTATTTGAATACACAGGGACAAAGGCTCAAAGTGGCTTGGATGACAGAGCTAAGAGGAGTGGGAATAGAGAATCATGGTTGTTCCGCCAGGCGCTTGGTGAGAGAGACATGTAGCGGGAGGAGTGGGATAGGGTTGGGGAAATGTTTTTATTATTGCTATTGTTGTAAGTTATGTGTATATGTTATTTTATGCTTTTATGTTGTATGCCACCCCAAGCTGCCTTTGGCAGGAGGGGGCAGGATAGGAAATTTTTATAATAAATAAATAAACAATAAATGAGTGGCGGGCTAGATTTTGATGGTCCTTGAAGGTAGGGAGAGAAAGCTAGAGTTGCATGATAAAGGAAAATGAAAACTAGTGAAGTAATTCAGGAGTGCGTAGGGAGATGAGGTCCGAGAGGTAAGGGAGGAGCTTGGTTGTGCAGTGTTTTTAACGTGAAAACCAGGAGTTTAAACAGGATACGTTCAGGAAGGGGGAGCCAGTGGAGAGAGAAGAGGAGAGGCTGCACGTGGTCGAAGTGATGGGCAGAGTGAATGACCTTGGCAGCGGAGTTTTGGATTGCAATAAGGGGGGAGAGGTGAGAACGAGGGAGGCCAGCGAGGAGGAGGTTGCAGTAATCGAGGCAAGAGATAACCATGGCATGAACAAGGATTTTGGCCGAGGAGGTTGAGAGAAAGGGGCGGATCTGAGCAATGTTATGGAGGGCGAATCGGCAGGATTTGGCAACAGAGTCAATGTAAGGTTTATAAAACATGAGTGATGTGGAACATGTAAATAGGAAGTGATTATTTACCCACACTAATGGTACTAGAACAAGGGGACACTCCATAAAATGAACTGGCAGCAGATTTAAAACAAATAAGAGAAAGTATTTTTTTCACTCAGCGCACATTTAACCTGTGGAATTTACTGCCAGAGGAAGTGGTGACGGCTAGTAGTATAGCTAGTAGTATAGTAGTATAGTAGATTTTGGGAATGTAACCTCTTACTGTTGGGGGCTGGAACAACAGGGAACAGAATATGACCTCCCTTCATTTACAGCTTTTGCGGGTTCGTTATGTACACCAAGCTACGTTTTTCAGAAAATATAAAGCCCTAAGGAAGTTGTGGAAAATGCGTTTGTAACAGGGGGGTTTCCCAGGCCTCCTAAGGTGCTGCAGCACCATTCGTGAAATTAGCAATTTCACCCCATCACACATTTACCCTCATACAGAGCTGATCCTGTCAGGGTAAGGTAATCTCCAGGGTCATGCAGTAGCAGGGTCCTTGGTCTTGGCCTCCAAACCACCCCTACAGCCAAACCTACACCACCAATAGTACAGTTCCAGAAATCCAGGTAAAAGCCCCTTATCAGTAACTAGAATCCCTCAGTGTCAATACAGTCCCTGCAGTCTATATACTGTCAAGGGCTATAGCCTCTCTCAGTCCTGAGACGCTCTGAGGCTATTTATAATCCTGGGACCCTCTGGGCCAATAGAGTCCCTGGTGGCCTTGAGCCAGGTAGTTCCCAACTGGGTTAGTGAAGTTCCGTTGGGTCCTCTCCAAGGCAGAGCTCCATTGTCCAGTGAGAGGTTCACTGGAGCACAGAAGGCTCAGTTGTTGGGAGGAGGGAGCTTACTCATCTAGCTCATTCTCCTACAGTCACCATCAGCAGACTGAGCTCAGGTCCTTTACAGGCCTCAAGCATGCTCAGTTCAATATGGTCTCACTTAGCCATATCAGGGGACATTGGCCCTTTTCACATTGGGCACGGTGGGTGGGTGGGAGGGATGGGTGTGTGCCCATGGTGGGTGGAGGTGGATGTGTGGCTGTTCCCACCAGCGCACCTCCATCTTCCCGCACCTCCATCCATCTCCACACATGGAACAACCGGCATTGGAACCTGTTGCTCTGGCCCTTTTCACATGAGATGCTCCCACCCATCTCCACACAGGTTTGCTGCATGGAGATGGGTGGAGGCATCCGTGGGAATGCTGCGAGGGATGGGTGGGGGTGAGTGCATACTCCCACGCTACACCAACTCCACCCATCACCCAAGTGCAATGGGCTCTAATGCCCGATGCTCCGTGGGTGGAGGTGGGTGGAGCGTGGGAGCATGCATGCATCCCCACCCACCACAGGTTTCATTTCCACGGACGCCCCCCCCCCGCACACCCACCACGGGTGATGTTTACACAGACGCAACCTCCCCCACTGTACATGTATGCCGGGGGTAAGGGGGTACCTTTTTGAAAAGGGCCTTAGACTCTGAATACCTCCCTGAGCTCAACTGAGCATGTCCTAGGACTGAGATTCAGGAGGACCTCAGAGCCCCAACTGGGCTGTCTGACTATATAGCTGCCTAATAGCAGTAGTAATAGGGCTCCTGCAGGCTCAGAAAAGCTGCTCTATTACAGCATTGGCTACTCAAGATTTTTGAATATTCACCTTGAATAATTTTTTTTACTTTTGTCTTCATAGTCTGTTTATTTGTAGACATTTAGTTGTTTATGACCATTGAGTTTTTTCTGATCTTAACTTTTATATTGGTTTATATATTTGTATGCCATTTACGTTGTTTTCTGTAAACTATATTTTTATATAAAGTATTGTGGTTTCTTTTATTTTTCACAGACAACTTTATTGGTATACCCTAGAAGCTAGGAGCTGGGGCCATATGAGCATGGCAAGGTCAGCCCTGGAGCCAGAGAGATAAGAAGGAGCTGAGAGATCACCAGAGGGAATCCAGAGGCAGGAGCTAGAGAGGGCTTTGCACCTCAGATGCTGGCTTCAGGTGGGATTATGTCTGGCCAGAGGGGCCTGGGAAGCCCCAGGACTAGAAGGCCAATAAAGGACTTGTAGGACTAGGAAGAACCTGGCTGCAGGAGGGGTTGTGCCTGGCCAGGGAGCCTGCGAGACTGTGTAAATCCTGTGTAAATTTGTGGTACCATTGGTGATAGACTGTGTAAGGAACACTGTCAATAAAGAACACCCTGTTGTGGCAAAGATCCCATGTAAGCTGGCTTTATTAGGATGGTTTATCCTGAAAAGACTTAACCTCAAGGGTCACCCTGTTACAGGGACCCCTCAGGAACTGTGGGTCTGGGCTGAACTGTGGGGCTATGGGCAGAAGGCCCTTGTTGTGAATGAAGCAAAGGACCGGGAGGCCAAATAAAGGCTCCAACAGTGGAGTATGGCTCAGGATGTTTACTGGTTCATCATGAGGGCCCAGATTCTGTGGGAACTTACCCACAGACAGCCAAGGGACCCATCACAGATCCGATGGAGTAAAAAAATAGTACCTCTTGGGAGCAGAAAGCAAGGCCGTAGCTAGGTGGGAATGGGCCCTGATGTAGAAGATAACATTTATTTTATTTGATTTATTTGTTATATTTATTAGCCACCCCCTCATGCCCACGGCATCCTGGGGTGGCTTACAACACTAAAAATAACAACAATAATAAATTATTAATTTTAAACATTTTTAAAAAACATCTTCCCCCACCCCCACCTACCTCTCCCTCACACCCTCCCCTCCGAAGGCCTGGGTGAACAGCCAGGTATTGCAGGCTCAGTGGAATGCCAGCAGACCTGGGGTCAGGCGAGCTTCCTCCGGGAGGGAATTCCAGAGTCGCGGCCCAGCCACCGAGAATGCCCATTCCATTGTGGCCCCCTGCCTAATACAGGGGACCTCCAAGAAGACGCCCCCGGTAGACCACAGGGATCGCTCTGAGATGTGGAGGGCAAGGCGGTCCCCGAGGTATGAGGGGCCGAGAGCATGTAGGGCTTTATAGATCAAAACGAACACCTTGAATCTGACCCAGTATACTATAGGCAACCAGTGCAGATGACAGAACACAGGTGTTATGCGCTCCCGCCGACCCGTCCCCATAAGGAGACGGGCTGCTGCATTCTGCACTAGCTGCAGCCTCCAGACCAGAAACAGGGGCCCCACGTACATTGCAGTAGTCTAGCCTTGAGGTGATGAAGGCATGGATGAGAGTGGCCAGGTCGGGCCTGGAGATGTATGGACAGAGCCTCCGTACTAGATACAGCTGGCGGAAGGCGGCTTTAGCCACCGCCTCCACCTGCTGATCCAGACAGAGGTCTGAATCCAACACCACCCCCAGACTCCGAACATGCTGCACTACAGGAGGGCAGACCCCTCCCGCACTGGAGGAGCCAGCACCCCCCTCGCCCTTCCCACCACTATCACCTCCATCTTATTGGGATTAAGTTTCAGTCTGCTCTGCCGCACCCAATCTGCCATGGCCTCCAAGCATTGGGAAAATATCGAGACAGCAGGACCTGGGTCAGTTGAAAATGAGAGGTACAGCTGAGTATCATCAGCATATTTGCAGGACGGGCGGGGTATAAATATATAAAATAAAATAAAAATAATATTAAATAAAAATATTGGTGACAGCACACCCCGAAACCTCTCATGGGCCCCTACTGAGGCAATCCAGTGTTTATATGCATTCTACATGCATGTGGGCACTGGTGCCAATAAATATTGGTGAAAAAAATATTGGTGAAAGTTAAGACACCCTTCAACTATGAACTGAAGTGTTTACAGCAAGAGGTGGGAGAAAAGCCAAAAGAAAGGCCTAACCCTGTAAGCACTTACCACAGTCCATGGCACTGTGATAGGAAAACACAAAATATTTCATAGTGGACATTTATAGAATAACAAAAGCTTATGACAGCCAGAAAACTTGTCCAGAACATTGCAACTTACATTAAAGAAGCAACTTATATTAATATTGCATTCCTGGCAATGACTACGTTCTGTGTCTGCTCAGCTGCTCAGTGTCTGAGTGAACTGAAAGCTTACTAGGAAGATAAACTCCACATCTAGAAAGAGAAAAATGGGCCTTTTCTGAGTTCGGTACCTGCCTCTTTTCAAGACTTCCTATCTGACCTTTGGCAAATGACTTAACTTCTGTGCTTCAATGTTTCTAGTTTTAAAGCGAGGATGATAACTTGTTTCAATGGTTTATAGAGGGAAAAAGAAAAAGAAAAATAAAGATACCAGCAATCTCTTTCCAAGAGAGCCTCTATCTTTTAGGCCAAGGGATTCAGTTGCAAATACTCCCAGGGAGTCTGAAGACCGATAGCCTTTATCTCTGAAGCTTACTCGGGTTTCTAAGTTGACAACAGCTGTGACATGTAACCTTCCAATACTGAGCAAGGGACTTTTCTAGGGTAAGGGGATTTGTATTATCCCTCAAACTCCCTTTGGTATCGCAGCTCTGACTTGTCATAGGTTGTGCTTAAATGAGCAAGGGGTGGGGAGTCTGTGTGGCACCGAGTGGCAAAGTTGTGGAGCAGCCACTCAGGCAAAGTGCTTGAGGAGGGATTCTAATGGGTGGCTCCCAGCATGGCTACTGTGGCAGCCGCTTTGCACTTTCCATGCCATGGACCATGAGGGAGGGGAAGGGTACCAGGCTGACTTTTTAAATGTGCTGCGGCCTGCGTGCTGTGGAATCTGGGCTTCCCAGCGCCCACTGCCAGTCCCTGTGACTTACAAAGGTCGCATCTCCTGCTCACAGTGCCTATGAGTATGAGCGACAGACTGGCCTACTGATGTCGGCGGCTGCCCCAGTTCATACAGGCAGGGAATATGTGGGCACCCATTGCCATGCACTTTTTTGGCTTGCCCCTCATGACACACTTGAGATTTCTTGACGGTGTGCCGTGAATGGCCATGAGTGGGTGCTGCATGGCTCATGGGAGTACTCATTACCCCCACACCACCTTCAGATGCGTGGTCAGATGAGTGGCTAGCCATGCGTGGTAGCATCTTGCTTAAAAACACCCATAGAGCTTTTGCCTAGAACCTTCCCAGACCCCTACAAACACTACCCACATAACATTATATACCTCTGGTACTACAGATGCTGAGAAACATGCATCCTCATCTGCTGTGCATACTAGATCAGCACTCATTCAAAGAAAGAAAATAAAGGAGTTTTGGAATAACAACTTTAGAGTTCAGAAAAATCACACACAAGAAGGGCTTCTTCTGCCTCCCCCCACGGAAGCTAAGTGCAATGAGACTCTATTTTTATAAAGCAACATCCATCCCCATTGTTTAAGATGCCATTTGAGCTAAGCTGTTTCTTTTGTTTTCTTTACTTCTTTTGCCCCCTGTTGAATAGAGTAGGTCTTATATCTGAGAAGGTTCATTTGACTTCTAGGAATGGACATCTGCTCATCTCAGTCTCATGTGGATGGGAGAAAAATCATGGGCTTTGCATTCCTTTACTCTCTTGGCCTCCAGGGAAATAACTGTGGCCACAAATATAAAGCAGAAAGAAATGAGTGATCCGTGCTTTCCCACCGTCCTTTGTTGATAATCTTCATGGTTTCTTTTCTCTTTGATGCAGTTCACGTGTCTGTGTTCAGCTGATAGTACCAGAGGGACTTCAGCCGTTGCCTGTCTACTGGATAGCTTTGTTTTGTTTTTTACCATGGCATTGGACCTGGTATAAGAAATCAGATAGAGAATAGTGGTATGTTTGTTTGACCTGATGAAATTCTAAACAAACAGTATTGTGGCAGATATTACTCTGATTTGCACCTGCTTAAATCTTGAATAATTCTATTGACTTTGGAGACTCTTGTGTAGATGGAAGGAGAATTAAATAATGAAAACAGCAATGTTCAATGTATAAAATGCTTCAGTGACTCCCAGAGGTCCTGTGAGAACAATGAAAACTGTACTTCATGACTCCAGGAGAATTGTGGGTAACCCGAAAGGAACTGTGACTGTCATACAGACCAGAAAGCCCCTTGCCTTGGATAGTGTAAAGGTTCGTCCCGGCTTCTGGGGACAGTTTAATCAAAGGAGGTAGAAGACTAGAGTCGATGGACTCAAAGAAGCTACAAAGAAATCTTGTTCATCAAGTGCATCACTGCAAGAAACCCATTGGATTGCTTAAAAATTAAAGGGAGTGCACACCACAGGGAGGTAGGCTATGCTGAACTGTACGGTTTAAATACCATTTGGTTCTTCAGTTAACAATAACATACATTTTTGTTATGAATAGATGTTCTTTCAATGTGTATATGAGGCCGCTGGGCAAAATCATTAGGAGATTTGGGGTAAAGCGTCATCAGTATGCTGATCACACCCAGCCTTACCTCTCTTTTTTTTTTCATCCGACCCAGGCCCTGCAGTCTCGGTGCTCATGCGTTGCCTGGCTACTGTTGGGGACTGGATGAGGGTAAGCCGATTGAAGCTGACTCCAGACAAGGCTGAGGTGATGAAGGTTGGCTGACTCTATGTGACCTGGAGGGGATTGGGACTCCTGTTATGGATGGAGTCCGGCCCCTTCTGGTCAATCAGGTTTGCAGCCTTGGAGTGCTTCTGGACCCCTTGCTGCACCTGGACTGTCAGACTGCGGTGGTGGCCAGGAACACTTTTCACCAACTCCATCTGATGAGAAGGCTGCAGCCTTTTTCTTTCTGATTTGGATCCTGGCCACTGTCAACCATGCTTTCGTCACTTTGAGACTAGATTATTGCAATGTGCTCAACATGGGATTGTCCTTGATGACTATTTGGTGCAGAATGTTACAGCTTGTCTTCTTTCGGGGATGGGATGCTGGAAGCACATTATGCTGGTGCTCCGAAGTCTGCACTGAGTTCCTATAGATTTCTGGGCACAATAGAGAGCCACTGTGGTGTAGTGGATAAGGTGCTGGGGTTCAAATCCCACCCCAGCCATAAACTCACTGGGTGGCCTTGGACAAGTCTCAGCCTCAGTTCCCCATCTGTAAAATGGGAATGTGTCTGTCTGTGTTCTCCTCATCCTTTTCCATCTTAAATTGTAAGACTGTTTCCAAAATCTGTGACTGTAGAGCGCTGCATACGCCTACTAGCGCTATAGAAATTATTCTTAGTAGTAGTAATTGAAAGTGCTGGTTTTGACCTTTAAAGCCCTAAACAGTAAACAGTCTGGGCTTCGCATATCTGAAAGACTGCCTGTCCGCTTCCATGCTTCATTGCAGCCTTGCGATATTCTGGGATCATCTTCCTGTGGGTACTATGTGTTAGTCTTGCTCATACAACAAGGGCTTCCAGGGAGGCGTTCTCGGTTGCTACCCTGTTGCTATGGAACTCCCTTCTCCAGAGGTTCATTTGAGCCTGGGCTTACACATCTTCTGGAGGTGGTGTAAACCTTTTTGTTTGAAAAGGCATTTGGCAGGTGGGGATAGGGGATTGCAGGTGGTTTGGGGGTAGGGGTATGGGGGGTTGAGTATCGGAAATGGGGAGGTGGTATTGGGGTTGGGTTTTTTTAAAGGTTTTTTTGTATTGGTTTTAAAGTTTTTCTGATTTGTGAGCAGCCCTGAGCTTTCAGGAAAGGGCAGCATATAAATTTAAATAAATAAATGTTGTGTCTTCATGAACTGAGATTAAATTTGTATAGGCCCATTTTGCTGTTGCTTAGCTTTTCCTGGATGCACAAAAGGACAGTACCTGGGCAATCCTTGTAGCATCCAGGTGGAGGCACTGCCAGCTACTACCCTTTTAGCTCAGAGATTGTTGAGCCAAGCATACCAGCATAGGGCCACCACCTTAGGTATATTTTTCCAGGCCACTTATGAAAAATATATGTTGCAGGGCCTGCATTGGTATCATAGGGCCAATGCAGGCCTTGCAACATGTATTTTTCATAAGTGGTCTGGAAAAATATACCTAAGGTGGCAACCCTATACCAGCAGCAATCAGCAAGACAGCATATCAGGAGATACCAGCAACACTCAACAACACAGCTGCCCCCTCAGGATTTTCTTTAACCTCTATAATCTCAGGTGCCTTATGAAAAGGGTGTGTGTGTGTTCCATTTGGAGTACAAAATCCTCCTTGCCACTGCCAAATACCAATTCTTCAGGGAGTTGTGAAGGCTTATGTGGAAGAATGCCTTTCCACGCAGGGCTGGTTGTTGTATGCATCTTGATGCCCAGAAGGAGAAAGCTCAAAAAACCTAGGGTTGGCCCTCAGAGACAAAGCTACAGAAGTCTTTGTGTCATGGTGTGCCATGGGTCTTAGTTTGCCTTAATCCTTGCCTTTTCAGACTTGAAACTGAAAGTGAAATCGGGAAGTGACTTGTATTGGACTTTGCTCTGCAAAGTACTTTAAACAGCTGCTCTGAAAACCAAATGCAGTCAGAAATTTGCATGAAAAGTAGAAGGCACCTTAATGCACTGCACAGTATCCCATGCCCTATCATGAGTTGATGGGACAGAGTAGACTACAGTAAGGAGGTGCGTTATGGTGAACTACTTCATCTACAAGTCATTATTTCCTGCAGGAAGAGCTTGCAGTTCTGTGAGTCACTGATGTATCTCAAGGGAAATTGAAGGAGATCTCCCTTAATTAACTCGAATCACCCGTGTATAAAAGTAAATAATCAGCATGACCTTGATCGCCCCAGATTGGAGTAGGCAGAAGCTGTGTTCTTCTGAGTCCCATTGCCTGTGGTATAAAAAGCTGTTGGTCCCTAACCCTGATTATCCATATGAGCCAATAGCACCATAAAATTAGGTTCCCACTATTTCTCATAAGTAATCTCCCCTGTGAACCATATCCTGGGTCTACAGCGTGCTGTGCTTTTTCAGCATGTAAATACAAGATTTTGCTTTCCTTGTCTGAGCTTAATACTGACAGACAGAAGAGGGAAAGTGTTGGGCTTGATTAATGTTAGCACATGGTTACACTGATCACACACATTAATGGTGTAGTTATCACTAGTTAATGACACCCACTCTTCCCTAAACCCAATATCCTTCTCTCTCTGCAGATGCAAAATAACACCAAAGGGAAAACTTCATCCCAAAGCTGACAGGAAACCCCAACGGCTCCATTTTAAGGAGTCAGCAAGAACTGGTGAGGTAAAAGGAGATGGCAGTCAGAATGAGGTTTCCTGATTGTGATTGGATTCTCAGCTGCCTTTGTGTGAGCTAATCATCGAGGAGGGGAGATGGTGGGGGAAGGAAAAGAAATGAGTGGCTAAGTGGGAACATATACCAAGCACTATGAGTCTTAATAAGTACAGGACTGCATGCTGTGTTGGTTATTGGTGGCTGATTACATACATTGTATTGTTTCTGTTCTGTGATTGCATGAGAATTATTTATACGGTGTGTGAGTTAAAGGCCACAAGTTGATGACAAGGTTCCCATTTATTTCAAGCAGGCTTTGGATCAGTCTCATATAATCAAGAGGAAGACTTGAAGAGTTCTCTACAGGGGATCAAAGTGTCTTTGGGAGAGGTCTAGAGAGAGAGGATGGTTGCTGTGTTGGTCCCAAAAGTAGGGGATGGAGACAAAGACGTTGTTGTTCAGATGATTGATATCTTTTATGGGACTGACTGTAGTTGAGTTATGTAAGCTTTTGGGCCACACAGGGCATTCCTCAGGCATGTAACAAGCCAGAATTTAATTCTTACGTGCCTGAGCAAGGGCCCTGTGTGGCTGGAAAGCTTGCATAATCTCGCTAGCTACAGTTGTTCCAATAGAAGATATCATCTTAACTACTTCTGCTATTATACATCCCGAGCAAGCGGGTTTCCAATGCTCTCGATCGACTGGGGAGCATTGCCTTATGCTTTTTCACTTAGTTGAGAAATATAGGGCAAGAAATCACCACTTTTTTGTTGCTTTTCTTGACTTGCGTGCAGCCTTTGACAGAGTAAATAGGCAACTGTTGTGGGATAAATTGGGCACCACTACATTGGATTGTAGGTTGCTTTCACTTGTCCAAGGCCTGCATCATAATACCTCCCTAAGAGTTAGGGTTGATACGGTCGGCCATATGTCTGCTCTGGTTCACACAAATGTGGGGGTCAGACAGGGATGTGTCCTGGCCCCTACCTTGTTCAATTTGTATATTAACAATCTTGTTCCCCTGATGGCAAACCCTTGTTATCATCCTCCCAAGTTGGCAAATAGGGCAGTGGGCTGCTTGCTTTTTGCGGATGACCTTGCCCTGGTTTCTCAAACCAGGGTAGGGTTAAGGAGACAACTAAATTTGCCTCTTATTGTGTGTTAAATAAACTAGAAATCAACTACCAAAAATCAAAGGTGGTTGTATTTTCAAAGTCTAAGAAGATATATCATTGGAGCACTATAGGGAACGAAATCCAACAAGTTCCGCTGGGTATATATTTTCAAGCTTCAGGTTCCTGGAAGCTCCATATCCCAAAGGCTATGGATTCTGTCAAACCATCGATAGGTGCCATAGTCAAATATTTTAACACTTCAGGCAGGTCGGCTGTTGTTTCAGCGATACAGGTACGCAATGCCAAGGTACGTTCTAAACTCCTCTATGGGGCTGACCTATGGAAACCGTTGTCAAGGGTTAGCGTGGAATCTCTTCAATTCCGATTTCTCCAGAAGCTCCTCCACATCCCGCCAGGCACCCCAGCGGCGGCTGCCCGGTTGGAGGCGGGGCAGAGGAGCTGGGATGTTTGGGGTTGGGAAGCAGATTTAAAGCTCTGGGTTAAGATTATTTGGGGCCCCCAGGTTGGTTTAAAGGTTTTTTATGTCGGGGATAATTTTAAAGATTCATGGGCTAGATCCCTGACAGTGTTTATGAGTCGTTTGGGTCTTACAAAGGAGGCTCTGTCAGCACAGCCTCCTGACCAGATAAGGAAAACCATCTTATTAAGACTCAGAGACACCACCAGGCAGTCTGATATAGCAGTAGTAAGGCAGGCTTCCCATCTTATGGAGTTTATAAAATATTTTCCCAACCCAGACGAGATAGCCTTCTATCTGGAAACAAAGGCCCCTGCACGTGGCAGGTATTTGATGATGTGTGCACGGTTTAATGCTTTACCAGCAAATGTCCTTCAGGGGCGTCTGTCTGGATTGGACTTTGCAGACTGGTTATGCCCCTTTGATTCTCTTGAGGTAGAGACAGTGCAGCATATTTTTTTCATCTGCCCAATGTATAACTCTATTAGAACTCTTTTTCTGTCTCCTTTGTTAGAGAGATACCCTGGTCGAACAGACTTAAATTTGTTATGGCATGCTTTGAATGCCCCCGACTTTATGCATGCCACTGTGAAGTTCTTGACACAGGCATTTGTCATTAGAACTAGATTTACGAGATCACAAACCTTGGAGGAGGTGCCAGGGGATAATCATGGCACACAGCAGACATCCCACCCCTAGCTAATCTTCTTGTGTAATACTGTGTATGTTTAATCTAGCTGTAACATACTTGGATTAGCTGGTGTTAACAGTAAGGTCCTAGTTGCATAAACTAAGGGTATTTATATGTGATTTTTATGAGACCTCATGATGCTCTTTGCTCTATGTTCTTTACATATATTACATATCGCATACCCTGTACTGGGGGGAAGATGCATGGAAATGCACTTCACAGATGGAAGGGCTATGGCCAATATTCAAATATTATTTTTATTTTAGTTATCTTATCTTATTTTGAATAGTTCCTTTGAGGAATGTATAGAGTTTTATGTTTTATACTGTTTTGTAAATTACTATGGCTTATGGCCACGTAAATAAATCGTTACTACTACTCTTAACTACTTTGTCTTCATGTCTTTGGGAGAAGTAGCAGATAAGCTGAGATATTCAACTCTTCCCTTTCTTGATCTCCTAGGCCTTGCTCAAGGCATTGGCCATAGGCAAATCTGGCAACTCAAAGGTTTAAATACCAGCTCATACAGTTTAATTTTAATTTTTTGCCGGATTGAATATGGGTGTTTCCTTCAAGCCTTTGTCTAGTTCATAAGTGACATGTGCTAATTGTGCAGTTGGCCCCCTTTTGTGCTATATATGATCCATCTCCTATAACATACACTAAGCATATTGTGTCTCGGTCTGGTACAGATTGCTCCTCTTGGGTAAATGTAACCATTTACATATTTCTGCAAGGCTAGACTAAGCTGAAAAACAAGTGGGCCCTGTGCTGTGTTGAGGAATGTCTCATCCTTTTATAAAATACAATATGACTTCAGTATAATGACCCTTCATGGGACCTTGGGAAAAGGTTCCATATAGCTAGGTATTTCTTATATCGAAGTTCTTCTGTGCAGACAGGATGCAGTGCAGGTGAGTTGAGTACTTTTGTTCTTTGCCAGTCAGCTTATCAGGGATCAGGAGTGCATGTGTCGGGATAATCCTTCATCAGTAAAGTCCTGACACATGCACTCCTGATCCCCAGTAAAGTCAGTGGGAGTTTTACTATTGATATTAATAGCAGAGGATTGTGTTGTATGTGTGCACACATGCAGATATTTGCATTGCTTGCAGGGTGGGTGGTAAACATCTAGAGGGCAATGACTGAAATCCTTTTTCCAGGTGATCGCTCTAGTACAACTACTTACATTGTAATGGTTCCCGAAATTGTGATCCTAAAATGCTAGGTCCATTATAAACAGGGATTGCTGTGGTGAAGTTACACCTTAACCACTTTGACTTTTTCTGCTCGGATAGTTACCTAGTGGCAAAAGCCTCCCCTTTTTTGGCACTCTCATCTGGATAGTAGAGGTGTGCACCAGGGGCCCATGACATTTTCATTTTCGTTATTTAAATCTGTCCTTTTCATTTTCATAAATATCAAATTTTTGTTTTCCATTGGTTTCAATGGAATACACATTTTGACTGAATCTCTGAGGGATTGTACCTCCAATGGAAGGCATTAGGTGTACCAAATTACAAAAAGATTTGATAAAGGAATCCAAGTTTATAAGCAGCTGAATTATATTATTTTGTATAAATCTTCATATACATTCTTAGCTGTAATGTCTTTGACTCACATTTAATGTAGAAAAAACTTGGAATGTTTATACTGCTTCTCATATTTACTATTTCTGCCAACTTTCAGAATGATTGGATAAAGGGACCTGGTGGTATAAGCAATTAAGTTATAAATGAATGTCTGAGTCCAATCAGTGTACATAAACTTTGGTAGAGCTGTATATCGCACTTTCAGAATCATCTCTGACAAATATCAGAAAGATGTGATAAAGGGTCCCAGTTTTATAAGCCTGCACAGCATATGCAGAGAAGGAGCCTATGCCAGGGATTCTCTTATGTGTCACTGTGGTATAAGATCTGTTTGTGATGCTGTTTCTGCCAGCAGAAATGTCAACCAAATATCCTCATTCTGTGCTGTGACCATCCCAACATCTCCCCCCCAATTGTTACTGGGAAGTCAGAAGCATCTGTTTAGGAAAGAGCCAATAGAGATTCTCTTATGTCCTCTGTCACAGTGCTGCAGGATGTAATTNTAAGGAAAACCATCTTATTAAGACTCAGAGACACCACCAGGCAGTCTGATATAGCAGTAGTAAGGCAGGCTTCCCATCTTAGGGAGTTTATAAAATATTTTCCCAACCCAGACGAGATAGCCTTCTATCTGGAAACAAAGGCCCCTGCACGTGGCAGGTATTTGATGATGTGTGCACGGTTTAATGCTTTACCAGCAAATGTCCTTCAGGGGCGTCTGTCTGGATTGGACTTTGCAGACTGGTTATGCCCCTTTGATTCTCTTGAGGTAGAGACAGTGCAGCATATTTTTTTCATCTGCCCAATGTATAACTCTATTAGAACTCTTTTTCTGTCTCCTTTGTTAGAGAGATACCCTGGTCGAACAGACTTAAATTTGTTATGGCATGCTTTGAATGCCCCCGACTTTATGCATGCCACTGTGAAGTTCTTGACACAGGCATTTGTCATTAGAACTAGATTTACGAGATCACAAACCTTGGAGGAGGTGCCAGGGGATAATCATGGCACACAGCAGACATCCCACCCCTAGCTAATCTTCTTGTGTAATACTGTGTATGTTTAATCTAGCTGTAACATACTTGGATTAGCTGGTGTTAACAGTAAGGTCCTAGTTGCATAAACTAAGGGTATTTATATGTGATTTTTATGAGACCTCATGATGCTCTTTGCTCTATGTTCTTTACATATATTACATATCGCATACCCTGTACTGGGGGGAAGATGCATGGAAATGCACTTCACAGATGGAAGGGCTATGGCCAATATTCAAATATTATTTTTATTTTAGTTATCTTATCTTATTTTGAATAGTTCCTTTGAGGAATGTATAGAGTTTTATGTTTTATACTGTTTTGTAAATTACTATGGCTTATGGCCACGTAAATAAATCGTTACTACTACTCTTAACTACTTTGTCTTCATGTCTTTGGGAGAAGTAGCAGATAAGCTGAGATATTCAACTCTTCCCTTTCTTGATCTCCTAGGCCTTGCTCAAGGCATTGGCCATAGGCAAATCTGGCAACTCAAAGGTTTAAATACCAGCTCATACAGTTTAATTTTAATTTTTTGCCGGATTGAATATGGGTGTTTCCTTCAAGCCTTTGTCTAGTTCATAAGTGACATGTGCTAATTGTGCAGTTGGCCCCCTTTTGTGCTATATATGATCCATCTCCTATAACATACACTAAGCATATTGTGTCTCGGTCTGGTACAGATTGCTCCTCTTGGGTAAATGTAACCATTTACATATTTCTGCAAGGCTAGACTAAGCTGAAAAACAAGTGGGCCCTGTGCTGTGTTGAGGAATGTCTCATCCTTTTATAAAATACAATATGACTTCAGTATAATGACCCTTCATGGGACCTTGGGAAAAGGTTCCATATAGCTAGGTATTTCTTATATCGAAGTTCTTCTGTGCAGACAGGATGCAGTGCAGGTGAGTTGAGTACTTTTGTTCTTTGCCAGTCAGCTTATCAGGGATCAGGAGTGCATGTGTCGGGATAATCCTTCATCAGTAAAGTCCTGACACATGCACTCCTGATCCCCAGTAAAGTCAGTGGGAGTTTTACTATTGATATTAATAGCAGAGGATTGTGTTGTATGTGTGCACACATGCAGATATTTGCATTGCTTGCAGGGTGGGTGGTAAACATCTAGAGGGCAATGACTGAAATCCTTTTTCCAGGTGATCGCTCTAGTACAACTACTTACATTGTAATGGTTCCCGAAATTGTGATCCTAAAATGCTAGGTCCATTATAAACAGGGATTGCTGTGGTGAAGTTACACCTTAACCACTTTGACTTTTTCTGCTCGGATAGTTACCTAGTGGCAAAAGCCTCCCCTTTTTTGGCACTCTCATCTGGATAGTAGAGGTGTGCACCAGGGGCCCATGACATTTTCATTTTCGTTATTTAAATCTGTCCTTTTCATTTTCATAAATATCAAATTTTTGTTTTCCATTGGTTTCAATGGAATACACATTTTGACTGAATCTCTGAGGGATTGTACCTCCAATGGAAGGCATTAGGTGTACCAAATTACAAAAAGATTTGATAAAGGAATCCAAGTTTATAAGCAGCTGAATTATATTATTTTGTATAAATCTTCATATACATTCTTAGCTGTAATGTCTTTGACTCACATTTAATGTAGAAAAAACTTGGAATGTTTATACTGCTTCTCATATTTACTATTTCTGCCAACTTTCAGAATGATTGGATAAAGGGACCTGGTGGTATAAGCAATTAAGTTATAAATGAATGTCTGAGTCCAATCAGTGTACATAAACTTTGGTAGAGCTGTATATCGCACTTTCAGAATCATCTCTGACAAATATCAGAAAGATGTGATAAAGGGTCCCAGTTTTATAAGCCTGCACAGCATATGCAGAGAAGGAGCCTATGCCAGGGATTCTCTTATGTGTCACTGTGGTATAAGATCTGTTTGTGATGCTGTTTCTGCCAGCAGAAATGTCAACCAAATATCCTCATTCTGTGCTGTGACCATCCCAACATCTCCCCCCCAATTGTTACTGGGAAGTCAGAAGCATCTGTTTAGGAAAGAGCCAATAGAGATTCTCTTATGTCCTCTGTCACAGTGCTGCAGGATGTAATTGTGATGATAATTGGCCAGCCTGGATGTGTAAACTATGTCTCTTGATTGCTTATTGCTATCCCCAAAGTCCCAGTTATGGCCCTTCTATGCCCACTTGAGGGTCGCCGCCTATGCCTGCCTCGAAGTCACTACCGATTTGGTCCTGTAAAGCTGGAAGCATGCAGTAATTGGCCAGTGAATGTGTCTGTCAGTATTTTGGGTTGATCCACATCCTCCCTCCTACAGCCTCTCTCCCCTTGCAATGCCTGCTTCTGACTGGCACTGCATGTGCTGCTATTTATCTGAATAATGGAGTTCAAAGGGACAACCTCAATTGCTTATAAAATTGGGGCCCTTTATTAAAGTGTCATGTAATTTGGCAAAGATGACAGGGAAGGTATGGAACACATTCTTGCCTAATTATGTATACACAGGATGGAATATAGAAATGTTAGAGCTGGAAAAGTATTTTCAAGTTAATGTCTTATACCATCAGGACCCTTTATCCAAACTTTCTGAAAATTGTCAGAATCGTTACACATGTGGAGAGACATAATATTTGTAGGTTTCATGCAAATTGGATGGAGGATAAAGACGTTATAGTCATGAATGTGTATGGAGCTTTTTAAAAACCACAACATTAAATCGCTTCCCAAATTGGTGCCCTTTATCCAATTGTTTCGACAATTGGTAGACATAGTGCACTCCCCTGGGGGTACATTCTCCCTAATTTTCATCAGAATTGAAAAAGGATCAAAGAAGTTATATCTGGAAATACACTTTTCAGTTTTGTTTTATTTCAAAAACAAAAAGTTGTTTTCATTTCTATTTTTTTGTCATTTTTGTTATTGCAATAACGATAATGAAAATGACAATTTTTCTTATTGTTATTGTAATAATGAAAATGACATGCACACCCCTACAATAGCATGCATTTCTTAAAGAGAGGCATTTGACAAAAACAACACAAAGGATGAGAGGGGAGGCTTTAAAACCATATTCTTTGTTTTTAAAACCTATTTTTCTGAGGTCAAACATTTTCTAGATGGTCACAAAGAAATCCAGCTCAATAAGGTGACATGCTAGTGTTGCTTAAATGTTGTAAGGATCTCAAACAGAATAGCTGTAGGGAAATAAATTCCTCACTTTAGGAAATCAATAACCTTCGACTGTGTAGAATGGTAAACTCCATTTTGGCCTCCAGTTCTACAAGGCCAAACTCCCTATTCTAAGATGTATTCAGCAGTCTTTCCTATTGCTCAATCCTTCTTATACAGGAAACATAAGGATCGTGACTCTAAGGCTGTTTTTACACGGCTGCTCCCCCTTCCGCTGAATGGGTTTGTGGTTGGGGGGATTAGCGGTCACCTATGTAAACACCATGGCTGGTGGGTGTACACTACCGGCACACCCCCATCTCCACCCATTACCCACCCACAGAGCCATCCAGAAGAATGAAGGAGACTCTGTGGGTAGAGGTGGGTGTGTGTCCATGGGAAAGGACACCCACCCACCTCCACCCACCATGGCAGCACACTCCTCCCCCCATCCACTGCTGCCCGTGTAAAAAGGGCCTAAGAGAACTAGACTCTTGTAGAGGAAAAATTCCTCAGTTGATGAGAGTGGGGGGCAGGGGAGAGAGGTTTTGGAGCATTTTTATTAGCATGGTGTTTTTTTCCTCCTAGGATCCCAGTAGGTACTATGTCCATTTCCCTACAGAGCATGTTCTGACTCTTCCTTCTAATTAACCCTTCTTGGAAGGTTTCTACCCAGTTCTGCTGATCAGTTCCAAACAATTGACAGCATAACTAAATAAATACACAAAATAGCAACAGTTGACTTCAGTAGCCAATTGGGGGTTGAATCATGGAATAATGTTAATATTATCTGAACCTGGGGACGTGACTTCTAAGGGATCAGAGGATGTGGCTTTTGGGACTTGACAGGCATGATTTCCCTTCCTCTTCAGACACTTGAACTATTGGGTGATAGTGGGTGTTTTTACACGCACATTTCTCCTGCATATTTGCAGTTACATCCTAAACTTTCTATGTGTCTTAATCACTCACCCAGATCTTAAACATCTGGCTCTTTGAACTTCTGCGTAGAACTTCTCCCAGAACTTTTGTGTGTAAAAAGTTCTCCTGGTAAACTGCTTTGCTCCAGACAGCTGTGGTCACTTGGTTTCCATGGCAGCCTGTCACATCTACAGCTGTGGATATTTTAGGCTGCCCCAGGGCAATGCTTGTGTGAAGAATGCATCTGGAACTTGTGGATTTGTAAACCCAGAAGATTGAAATACCAGCACTTTAAGGTGTGTGTAAAAATGTTGTACAAATCTAAGCTTTGTTATGGTTTTAAGTTTTCACAGAGCCCTTTTACCTGTGATTTAATGGGATCCTGTCTGTTTTCAAAGAAAATTTATAAATGCTATTTATTTATTTTTTGCTACTGTATGTGATTTATCATTTCTGTGTGGTGACCTGCCAAATAATTTCATTGTTCAAAGTTAGCTTTTTGTGCATTTAACAATTTTTTTCCTCTGCTACACTCAAAACATGTAATAATTATTGTTTTACTGAACTACATCAATTTGTCGTCCCAAGCCTTGTAAAGGCTCCACAAAGATCCACTTTCTGTGAATTCAAACCCATAGAGACATCTTGGCAACTAATGTGGGCAATTAAAGTAGTCTTGCTATAATGTATACAATTATAGCAAATTAATTTTTTCTTAGTTGTGAACTTTAGCCATCAAAAGTTGCTGACCAGAAGAAAAGCTCTGACCATAATTATTTTTTGTTTAAAAGGATTTTAAACAAAGGTACCTGGATTCAGACTTTTTTTCCTCACCTGTTTAAGATACCTCATGAGTAGAGCTGAAGCAAGGAGTGAATTTTATTACCCAGGAGGTAGGGATGTGCAAACAGAACGCGGTTCGGATGTTCTGTCCTTCGGTTCAAAACCTGACTTCAGGTTCGGCGGAGTTCGGTTTGGCCGAACATCTGAAAATAGCACTATCGATACCAAAATTGATACCGAATTTGAAGATTTTTTTATGTATCGGTATCATTTGGCCCTGGGACCACCCCTGGTCTCCATCCCTGGTGCCAGAAAGTCTGGTCCTCAGCTGCCCCCCCTTCCAGTCATGTTTTTCCCACCCAAAGTCATGTTTTTCCCGACCCCGAACTCATCCGAACTCACCGAAAGATGACCGAACTGTTTGGCTGTTTTCGAATTCGGGCCGAACAGACCAAGTTTGGGCTGAACTCTGAACATTCAAACCGCGTTCGCACATCCCTACCAGGAGGAATAGTCAAATTTTCAGGTAGCCCTTCATGTACCCAACCCTATACCTGCAGTGGGAAACAAATGTTCACATGTGTGTGAATGCCCACTCATTATATATTCCAGCTGTTAGAGGGGGGCTTGGTCAAGCAGAGGACAGCATAGAACCTAGGACCCTTGGCACAGTTGTCCTAAAGCAGAGTGACTGAGCCACACCAGAAGGGCTCTTTCAAGGTGTTAACTTATTATGTGATCAATATACAGTGTCCATCCTCCTGACCAAAGCAGATAAGCACAGCTAGCAGTAGCTATTCTGGTAGAACTTTGGAAAGGAAGTAGAAATGCTGGAGGTTCAAGCTTCCTATAGGCAAAGAAACTCTATGGAAACATCAGAGAATCTAGCACACAGGACAAAAACTCTATATTATTGCGAATCAAGATTGCGAATCAGTTATTACTCTGCAACACAAGAAAGGGTAAGAGAAGGACAGACAGATTAAATGTACTGCCCATGATTAATCTGTTGGAATTTTATTAGTAGTAAAAAAACCAAAAAACCAAAACCAGCTTGTATTCTTAGTAGTAATCAACACCTTGGAGATTGTTTCTAGATTAAAATAATCTACTTTATTGAGAAGTACATTGTGATAGGAAAGGCCTATCCCTAGGTCTTACTAGCTAGCTGCCACCAGCATGGTGGCCGGTCATGTTGAAGGTCAGAGAGAGAAGTTAGGAATGGCGAAAGGTCAGGAAGAAGGAGGAAGTCCAGTAGGAGCTTCCTGGGCACATCCCACCTGGGAGGGGGCTTAGAAGCAGAGATCAGGAAAGGTTAAAGTGACACTCACACTAACTCACTATCTCTACTCCCAATGCCCCTAGTGGTCATTAGGGTTTGTTGGTGCAAAAGGTCGATGCCATCTGGAGCTGTTTTTCCAACATAATCAAGGTGTTTGTGGCAGAGCTGGGAAGTGAAACTAGAGTTTCCAAATACCAGTCCATTTTCTTAACCACAAATGCCTCCTTCCTCTGAGTGAAACTATGGGCATTTTTACACACACCTTAAAGTTACGGATTTTTTAGTCTTCTGGGTTTACAAGTCCACAAGTAAGTACCAGATGCATTCTTCACACACACGCTGCCCTGAGGCAGTTCCTGGATGCATTCTTCACACAAACACTGCTCCGAGGCAGCCTAAAGTAGCTGCAGCTGTAGATGTGAGGGGCTGCCAAGTGACCACAGCTACCTGGAGCAAAGCAGTTTACCAGGAGAACGTTTTACACACAAAGGTTCTGGGAGAAGTTCTATGCAGAAATTTAAAGAGCCAGATGTTTAAGATCTGGGTGAGTGATTTAGACACACAGAAAGTTCAGGATGTAACAGCAAACATGCAAGAGAAATGTGTGTGTAAAAACACCCATTGTTTCCCAAAGTAAACTTTCAAATGTAAGAAATCACAACTTCAGCTTACCACACAGTTCAGGTTTAACCCTTGACCTATCAATCTCCTGTGCCCTATTCTACCAGCAGAACTACAGGAGAAACAGTAAGCTGGAGTGCTTCAGCCAGGAAAAGGACTTTATGTAGTGCCCAGCTAGCTAGGGTAACTTGTTTGTAAGGGTGCTACAGGTGCAGTTGTAGTGTGGCTGGGTAACCTAAGCTTTGTACTTGTTCTTTGTGAGTGTGGCCATCTACATTGTGTTTCCTTCCTGTTAGCTTTTAAAACAAAATAAAGTATCGACTCCTATTGACCCTACTGGATGTAGGATGCAATCTGAGTTGTGAAACTAGGAGCTGCTGCTTCATTACTAAAAACAAAATACAGAGGGGCTTCATCCCAGCCCCTATGGCTGGAAATCATTCAAGCCCTCCTAAATAATGAGATTTACTTTAAAACAATGAGCTTTTTAAAAACAATACATTTTAGGTTCTTTTCAGGCTTATTAGCAGGTGAGGGTACACATTTCAAGCTTTTGCCCAACTACTATGAGGGATATGAACTCTTTTTTTTAAAAGAGAACTGAAACTTTTACATAACATGACTCCAGGAGTGGGGGATTTAGGAATAGAATTATAGAGTTATATAGTTCAGCTCCCTGCTGTAAAGCAGGATTCACAGAAACTACACCAGCCCTGAGAGATGTCTGTCCAACCTATTTTTAGCTTATCAAGGCTTATATAGTTAAGTCCCCTGCTGTAAAGCAGGATCCACAAAAACTAAAAACAGCCCTGAGAGATGTCTAAGTTATTTTTAAAAGGCCTCCAGAGATGGGGACTCCACCATCTCATTTGTAAATTATTCCACTGCATAACTATCCTGGTAGTGGGAAAATTTTTCCTAACATGTAGTTTAAGCCCATTACATCTAGTCCTATCCTCAATTACCAGAGAGACAAACTGGAAGCCATTTTGCTTATAGAATCCATTTGCATATTTTAAAATTATAATCACATCCCCCTTTAATTTTCTGTTCTCTAGGCTAAACATTTTCAATTCTTCCAATATATACTAACTGGTCTTTCCATTCAGCCCCTTTATCATTTTTGTTGTTCTCCTCTGATCCCCTCCCCCCAGCTTTTGCAGGTCTTGCAATAAAATTATATGTTAACCTTCTCACACCCAAAATGCCTCAAGCACACCTGATCTGACTTTTTATTTTATGTAGCAGCAAAAATGGTATATGGTTGCACCTGACTTTAAGTCAGCAATCTAAACTGGGTTTCTGATCCAGATAACATTGAAATCAATGACAGCAGAGGTGTATCTATATTGGAATGCACCCTGGTGCAGAAGATTAAATACCCCCTCTTTCCTGGAGACCTGGCCCTCCATTCTTAGCTCGTTCAGCTCCATTAAACACACTGTTTGCTCAAGCTGTAGGCTGAGGTACTTAGCAAGTCTTCAGTGGGTGCTAATCACCCATTTGCCTATGTACACAATCCCAGTGCAACTGCACTATCTGTACCCATTGGCTACTAGTGGAACATGAGATTATCTCTGTCCTATGTGGACCTACTGCCAGCACACAAAATACATTTATACTTTTGTCTTCTTTTTATCACTCAGTAGGAACTGCAGTGTAGAATCATCAAGCTCCTTCCCTATCAAAAGTCTCCAGATACTCTCCTCATAGATTATCATAGTAGCAGGTTTTGGTTTTTTTTTAAAAAAATTAAAGTGCTTTTTCACACAACTCACAGTTGATCATTGGAACTCTTTACAAGATCTTGTGAAAGCTGACATTTAAAAAAAGAATTAGACAAATTCATGCAGGATAGCCATCAATGGTTATTAGCTAAGATAGTGAGGGGGTACAGTCTTTGATGGAAATTGATGGTGTAGGAGGAGAATTGCTGTGTGCTAAATTAAGAACATAAGAACGTAAGTAGTGCCATACTGAGTCAGGACAATGGTGCTCAAGCCCAGCATCCTGTCCTTCGACAGTGGCCATGGCCAATCTCGATCACATGGGAGAAGAACCAACAGTCACAATGGGCAATCCATTCCCTGTTGTGCACTCCCAGCTCCCGACAGTAAGAAGTTCATCCTGTAAGCTATTTGGTTAATAGCCGTTAATGGACCTACTTTTTTTTGGTCCTACTCTTGTAGGTCCATTAATGGACCTACAAGAATACTTGTTTTCTTTCCCTGAAAAATCTGGTATTGGCCAAGGTCAGAGAGAAGATGGGCTAACTGGACCATTGATCTGATCCAGTATAGCAGTTCTTATGTCCTCTTGTTCGGTCGAGGTGAGATTCTTAATATCATTTTATTTGATTATCAATAACATCAAACCACCTTAAAAAGAGAACTAAGAAATTTTTTTCAAAGGTTAAATGAGCTACAGGAATATGCTCGAAAATACTCAAGGAAGTTAATGGGTAGCTGCGTTTATGACTTTTACACTTCTCAAGACTCCAAGCAGATGGTAATAAAGATGGTATTAAACACGAAGAATGATATTTTGTCAATGATATTTATGCAAATGTCAGTGGTGTCTGTCTATAAACCTTTTTACTTCTTCTTTTGGAGAAGTTTATAGCGATGACAGGTTCAAGGCAATACCCAAGTACCTCAGATGCCCTTGACCCTGCTCAATACTGTCTTAGATCAGGCATAGAGACTTGAGGTAAAAACAAATGTGACAGTGACCCACTCTGGCCAGCTTTCTCCCACTGTGACCCATGGGGCACTGTCATGTTTGAGCCCAGACTCCAGATGTTTGCCCTGGACTGACCCCAGGCATGTTGGTGGCTACCCCGCCCAGTCACTCAGCAAAGTGTCAAAATCACAGCCTGGGCTACCGCCCCTCGCTGGGGTTGGTCCAGGGCAAAGCAGGCCACAGCAGGTTAGAACATATGTTCTGACCTTCCATGGCCTTTCCTGGACTGGGGCCACCATGGCCAGCTACCATGGCAGTCTGTGATTAGCCCGCATGGCTGCCCATCATGGTGGGCAGGGGTGGGGCACTGGGTATGGCATGGGGGTGGGGCTCCCCAGCCAGGGTCCTGTGTGGTCAGTTTCCTTATCTGACCCTGGCTGTGTCAGTGGTTTGGTGGCAACCCAATCTAGCCAGGGTCACCGCTGCTCTGCTGTCACTTTTGTTTTTAGTCTTTGTTGGGGTTTTGTTGATCAGTGGACTTATTGAATGGATAGAATGTAAGTGTCTTTGCTGATTCTTCTAGATCTATTGTTTGCCTTTGGTTCTGTAGACCATGAAGCATTGTTCATTGACCGCTCAGGGGTAGTTAGTCAATGATGGAGCTGAAACAAATAGTAGATGTTGTATTTGCAGACATTATTAATATTTTCTGATAGCCTTCCAAATATCTGAATACTATCTACAATCAAAATGGATATTCCCATACCTGCTTATTTGGATATTTTGGTTCAGATATTCCATTTATTTCAGTAGTTTGTTTAGTTCAATTTGGTTATTATAGTCATTTCAAAGAGTCATCCAACTGTTTTGTATTTATGCCTTTAAGTTTCTGCTTGTCTACTCTATGCTTATGACGCGGCCTTAATGTCCCAAACTCTGGTGGGAATAAAAAGAACCCTTAAAAGCGTTGCAGATTATTGCCATACAGAAAAATTTACTGTGAATTATAGCAAGACTATAATCATTGTTTTTTCCAAGTGATGGATTCAACATAGGTGGGAAATAACAATGAAATTGAGCAGGATAGCTCATTCAGATATCTTGGTATTAGCTTTTAACCATCGGGTGCTTGTTCTGTCCATTGTAGATCCATGATTGAGCAGGCCAATAAAAGTGTCACAGCTATTCTTTGCTTTGCTAGATCAAGGGGTGGAAATCAGAGATTGCCGGCCATCCATGTATTCGCGGCTAAGACCCTCGCCCAGCTCTTATATGGGGTCCATCTCTGGGCAATAGGGAAAGGCAAAGAGATTGAGGTAGTTCAGTCAAAATTCCTAAAAGCACTTCAAGCAGCACTTGCAGGGACCCCTAATATTGCCCTGATGCTGGAATCTGGCAGACCCTCAATATCTCATTTGGTGTGGAAAGCAGCCATTAAATTTTGGCTACAGCTGATTTTTATTTGTCTCCATCTGGCCTGTTCCCTTTTTTGGCAAGTGACGATAGCCCCAATTGCTGGATGGGTGATGTTCAGTGTAGGGTAACTCATATGGGCTTTTCTTTCTCGTACCTGTTGGTTCAGGGGTATCTTAAGGCCAAATTGGAATTAAAATGAAGACTATCTGACTTGGAGCATCAGGAAGATCTGTCCAAATTAAATGCTGTTTTGTTTCTTTCCTTGTATGCTTCCATTGTACCAACAAAGGATTTAGCTGCCTCATACCTTATAGATCTTACTGTCCTTAATCAAAAGGTGTTGTTTTTCGCACCTGTATGAACGACGTCCCTACTGCAGTACTTGAGCGACGCTACAGTGCCATACCCTTTCTGAAAGATTCTGTCCCTGTGGTGCTGGTGAATTTGAATCAGTACAGCACATCTTGCTGTACTGTATTTTATATGTGCAATTAAAAAAATTCGCTTATTTGCCCCATGTTGAAGCCTATACCTGGAAGACCTGTATGGGAGCATCTTCGGTTTTTGTTGGGGGATTATGATAAACAGAGGACATTGCTGGTGACCACATTTTTGGCCAAGCAGTGCAAATTAGATCTGTATGGTTGGGGGTCATGCCATTACTATTTAGGCAGATCCATTTTGGGGCATTGCTTTGAGCCATGACTTATACAGACTTCTGTAGAATATTGATTCTGTAATTGCTACACTTTTTTCCTCTTATTTCTTCATCAACCAGTTTTGGCATTACATTGTTATGTTACCATCAGTCTATTTGTGATGTCTGGTTTATATGTTTATTTGTTATATGTTTTATGTATATGTTTGCTAAGGACAATGGCCATGCAATGAACTTACTTAATTTACTTTATGCCTATGTGTAACAGTCAGATGAATAAATCATCACCCTTATAGAATGGCAGAGTTGGAAGGGACCTCAAAATTTCAGTTACTTTGTTTTGGAAGAGCACCAAAAAACTGAAATAAACAAAATACCAAAATAACTGAACAGAGATATCTAAAGTGAATATCCAGCAAAGTGGAACCCAAGAGCTGCTGGATCGGATCTGCACCGAAGCAGGCAATTTTGTTGGATACAGTAATTGCAGTGGATATTTGTGTCCACTCTAATCCATGACATAAATTTGCTATTCATGTCATCTTAGAATGCTTTCTCATCTGGGATAAGGAAGAGCAACATGTATTATTATTTCTCCCACCCTCACTCCCAATTCAGCCCATTCAGTGTACATGTGGCAGTTAGGGAAATGAATGAGTAGTATGGACTGTAATGTGTGGACACCAAGACATGAATGGCCATCAGCTCTGCCTTTCTGTTTCAGTAGTCCTGGCTGGAGCAGTTGTATGTACCTCACCTGATGTCTCACTGGATTTGGGGCTAAGATGAGTAGGGATGTGCGAACGCGGTCCGGAAGTTTGGAGTTCGTCCCGAACTCTGCTAGTTCAGTCAACTGAACCGAACTTCCGAACCAAGCTCGAATTCGACCAAACTGTTTGGTCGAATCCAAACCAGTTCGGAAGGCCAAAAACAGTTTAAAACACCAGGTTTGAATGTACAAACTCGGTTCGGAAGTTCGGAATTTGACCGAACTCCCTCCCTGCCCACTTCCGCCTTGCCTCCTCCCTCTGCTCCTTCAATCCCTCCTCAAGACCCACCTATTCCTTGCTTCCTTTCCCAATGCCTGCTAGTCTTTCCCCTTACTCTTACTGTCTGCCCTCCTCTGACTGCTGCTACCAACCTCTTTGTAACCAAGCCAAGCATACGAACCTGAGATTTCGCATCCGCTTGAATGTTTGTTTGTCTTCTCCCATGTCTCTCCCACTGTCCCCTCTCCCTGTCTCCCCACCTTTTGTCTTTTAGATTGTAAGCCACAGGCAGGGACCGCATCTAGTTCTGTGTTCTGTACAGCACCAGGTCATATGACTGGTGCTATATAAATGTCTAATAATAATAATAGTTCGGTCAACTGAACCAAACTTCTGAACCAAACTCGAATTCGACCGAACTGTTTGGTCGAATCTAAACCAGTTTTGAAGGCCAAAAACAACTTAAAACACCAGTTTTGAATGTACAAACTCAGTTCGGAAGTTCGGAATTTGACCGAACTCGACTAGTTTGGTCGACCGAACCGAACTTCCGAACTGAACTCGATTTTTGAACTGAATCAAATTTCCAAACTCGGTTCTGTTCGCACATTCCTATAAATGAGGGAGATCTGACTGATATTAAACCCAGATACCATTGAAGCAACACTAATAGGTGCTTGCAGTCCATGTCACAGGTTTGTCAGCTCCAGTTTGGGTTTTTGTACCATGTGCTGTTTATAAAGGCTGAAATGACTTGGTCCATGTATACCAGAGGCTCCAATTTATTTTGTAATATCAACCATAGCAATTGAGATCAGCAATTCTTCAGCCAACAGTCCCTATTTTAAAGCTGGTGAGGGTGGGCTGTCTGGAGAGGAAAGGCACTTTTGTGACTACAGTGGCCATGACACTTCTCATGGAATTTTCCTGACAGTAGGTTTGTCTTGACCAAATTTCACTTTCTGTTGCATACTGCTACATACTTACCACAGCCTTTAACTCGTCGCTGCATTTCCTTAGTGAGAGCGAGTGTAGCCTAGATGATTGACTGGGTGGACTTCATTCTAGGAGACCAGGGTTTCAAATCCTGTCTTGGCTATGAACTCACTGGATTTATTTTTTATTTAATGTATTTATTCTAAAATGTATATGCCGACCCCTCCTGCCTCGGGCATCTGGGGCCGCTCACAGCATTTTAAAACATATTAAAACAAACAAATATAAACTACAATTAAAACAATATAAAACCCATCCCCCCACCCACCCCATCTCCCTCAGGAAAGAACTGGCGGAACAGCCAGGCCTTACACTGCCTATGGAAAGAGAGGAGGTCGGTAATAAAGTGGACCTCCAACGGGAGGGAGTTCCACAGCCCTGGTGCAGCCACAGAAAATGCCTTCCTCATGGTTGACACATGGGAAACCCAGGGGAACACAAGGAGGCATCCCTGGCTGACCGCAGGGGCCGATCCAGGACCTGGAGGGTGAGGCAGTCCTTCAGGTAGGTGAGGCCCAAGCTGTTTAGGGCTTTAAAGGTCAGCACTGACACCTTGAATTGGGCTGGGAAAACTATTGGCAGCCAGTGCAGAGTGTGGAGCACTGGCGTAATGTGCTTGCATTGGCCTGCTCCAGTCAAGAGACGGGCTGATGCACTAGCTGAAGCTTCTGAACCAGCACCAAAGGTAGCCCCATGTAGAGTCCATTGCAGTAATCCAGTCTTGAGGTAATAAAATCTTGGATGACTATGGCCAGATCCGAGTCCGAGACATGCGACCTGAGCTGATGCACCAGATGTAATTGGCAAAATGCCCCCTTCACCACGGCCATCACCTGGACATCCAGGCAGAGCTGTGGGTCCAGGAGCACCCCCAGACTCCGGGCCTGAGAAACCAAGGGAGGACGGACCCCATCAATGATGGGGGCCATCACTCCCTCGGCCCTCCCCACAATTATCACCTCAATCTTGTCAGGATTTAATTTCAGGCAGCTCGCCCTCATCCAGTCCCTCACAGCTGATAAACACCAGGTAAGCACCAAGACTGCTGGGCCTGAGTAGGAAGAAAACGAGAGATATAGCTGGGAGTCATCAGCGTAATGATGACATCTCACCCCATACTCTCTGACGACCTCCCCAAAGGCTGCATGTACACATTGAACAAGAGACAGGATCAGATGGAACCCTGTGGAACCCCACACATGAGGCCCCGGGGGGAAGTTGAAAACTCCTCCAGCACCACATGCTGAATGGCCTTGGGAAAGCCACTTGGTGAAAACAGACACAATGTAGGACTATTATAGCCCATGTGGGCCAGGGACTCCCTATCATGTGAGTTTCTAGGTCATCAGATATGGGCCCACTGCTGCCCCAGCCCAGGTAAGTGACTGGCCCAGAAGTGGGCCTACAGAAGATCACTGGCCCACAGTCCAGGCCATGGGCTGCCTGGGCAGCCCAACGGGGACCATAGTGGGCCTGCACATGTATTCCTGCTGCTGGGGGCTGCCATTGCCAGCAGCTATGATTGGCCACCATGGCTGCCCGTCATGGTGGGGGTGGGGTCATACACATTCATGCTTGTTCTCTCCCCCTGCCAGGAAGTGGAGCATGGGAGGGCTTGCAGGCTGACTCGGTCAGGTGCATATCCTTTCAGTGCCTTGGCCAGGGGCACCCCTCCTCTCCCAGGGCTGAGTAGCTGGCATGCTGGCTTTGCAGCTCTTTTTACCCACTGTTTCTCAGTCTCAGCCTCAGCTTCCCATCTGTAAAATTGGAATAATTATAATAATAATAAATTAATAAATTAATAATAAATAATCTACTGTAGCAGGGAGCAGCATAGTAGGGCTGCTGTACCTTTAATAAACAGACTGGGGCTTTTGAGGAACTGGCACTTTAAGCCTGATAAGAGTGGAGGTTGGCCACAGCCACTCAGGAGTATATAAGAGGGTGGAGTTGAAGGGAGAGATCAGTCTGTGCTTGGACTCTGAGGTAAGAGGAGCTCCCTGAAGACTGTTCTCCTAGGTGCGGAACTCATGCTGAAAAGGAGACGCAAGAGCGGCTAGTACAGTAGAGGGGTAACCTGAGGAAGCCTGAGTCCTGGGAGCTGTACGTGTCAGCCAGGGGACCCTTACCTGTCTGAGAGAAACATTGGGGGCTTGTATTGTAGTGGAGTGTACGTGAGAGACTGAGGAGCATGTACTGAATAAAGACTGTGTTTGAGCTAATCCCCTAAAGACTGGTACTTCTTTGGGACTGATCCTGCAGGGACTTGCCCAGAGACACCACCATCCTGTTACACCTATCTCTTAAGGATTGTAAAGCACTTTGAACATTGAAAATGCTATATACTGTAGATGGTAAATAATAGGGGTTGGAATTCCGGATCTTCCAGTATCCGATACTGCTGGTATTTGGTGTACCGGCAGTATCGGATTAAACCCAGTAATCTGGCCCGTTTACCAGATTTCCTGTACCGGATTTTTTACATTGCGGCCATTCAAGTGAATGGCCGCAATGTAAAAAAAAAAACACCACAACCCCCCCCACTTTCCCTCCCCAGTCCAGGCTGCATGGGTGGAAGGGGGGACACCCCCCACCCACCCTGCCCAGCCTGGCTTTAAAAAAAATTAATTCCCCCCAAAGTCCCTGCTAGTGCGGGCTCCGGGCCGCCGCCGGTGACCCAGAGCCCGCACGAGCAGGTAGGTACGGTTGTACTAGGGTGATCCCTGGGGTGGGGGGTGGTTTAACACACCCTCTACCCCAGGGATAACCCTACCTCCCCACCCAGGGATCACCTACCTTGCGTTCCGGGTGGTGGCGGTGGCGGTCCGACTTCGGCGGCTTCAGCGCTGGCTGTGGCTGCCGGCTTCAGTGCTACTAGGCCTTCCAGTGAACTTCCGGGTTTCCCCAGAAGACCTAGTAGTGCTGAAGCCGGCAGCCACAGCCAGTGCTGAAGCCGCTGGAGTCGGACCGCCACCGCCGCCCAGAGCGCAAGGTAGGCAATCCCTGGGTGGGGAGGTAGGGTGATCCCTGGGGTAGGGTGTGTGTTAAACCACCCCCTACACCAGGGATCACCCTACTTCCTGTTGGTGTGGGCTCTGGGTCGCCGGCGGTGGCCCGGAGCCCGCACTAGTAGGGACTTAGGGTTAAAAAAATTTTTTTAAATGCAGGCTGGGCAGGGTGGGTGGGGGGTGCCCTCCCTTGCACCTGCGCAGTCTTGGAGGGGGAGGGGGAGGTTTTTTGTTTTTTTCCCCATTGATTTCAATGGGGACAGTTCCCCATTGAAATCAATGGAACAAATCCGGTACCGTTTTTTTTAAATCCGGTAACCGGTAAATCCGGTAGCCGGTAATTGCCCTGATGTCCCACCCCTAGTAAATAATATCAACAATTGGCGTTACCTACATCCTGATACATTGTGACCTGTATCAATTTATGTAACAGCATAACATAACCAGAAATTATGTCTGTGCAGGGACTCTCTTACCACAGCAAAATGCCTGGTAAAATTTCAACTCCATGCACAAGCTGGTTCCAAGTTTCATCAGCCTTCCAAAAGCACCACTGGTCCTTCTGAAAGTATAGAGCACTTCATACTCTGAGAGCATCATTGACAATAGGGAAAAAGAGCTTAGCATTTGATCTGATGCTGTGAAACAATTGCTTTCATGGCTTTCCTTGGCTTGCCTACCAAACACCCTGCTTGCCAATTTATTTGAACATTTGGCTACTATTACAGCACATCTCTTTTATAAAGCTGTCCTCAATCAAGCTGTGTCCTTTGTCATAGGAGTGTCTGTCTCCAATCAGCTTGTGTGTCTCTTGTGGCAATAGGATATTTTACAGACATTAGTTCCTAATTATCCAGGGTTTAAACTTTTCTTATACAAATCAGCATTCCCTTCTGGAGCTACTTTATTTATATATGGTTTCTATTAACGGAGTTGTTTCTGAATACTACATAAATGAAAACAACTCCATTAGGAGAAGTTGGGAGTCACTGCTGTCACTTCTATTAAATAAATTATTTCAAGATCTCAGTCTAGGCATGAAAAGACCATAAGCAAATGGCCAGGGTTTCTATAAAAATACCCACACAGCGCTTCTTTGTTCTGGAAATGTTATTGATGCATTTCAAAATCTATATGCCATTTCACAAATATTGATGAAATAATGGCAAGACTAGAAGCTACAGTATAGGTAAGAAATGGAAGGAATAACAAAACCCACATTTCATTCAGGAACAAAGAGAGGGTATCCAAAGCCTTGTGTGTTTATGCAATTTATAGAAGTCACACAGATTGAAAATATGTTAGAATATAACAACATTGGTGCATATAATCCTAAGTGAACTTTTGTTATGTGTATGCATATTACTGTTATACATCCTAAAGGTGATGGTTTGTTTTATTTATGTAGTTCACTCTCTTGACAACTCTATGAAGTAAGAACATAAGTGTCATACTGGGTGAGACCAATGGACCATCAAGCCCAGCATCCTGTCTCCGACTGTGGCCAATCTCTTTCTCTTGGGAGAAGTACTCAACAGGTCACAGTGGTCAATCCATTCCCTGTTGTTCCAGCCCCCAATAGTAAGAGGTTACGTCCCCGAAACCTACTTGTCTAATAGCCATTAATGGACCTATTCTTCAAGAACTAATAGGTCATTATTATTATTCCCATTTTAGGGATGGTGAACTAAGGCTGAGAAATAATGAATTAACCAAAATCAACCAGTGAATTCATAGCTAAGATGGAATTTGAACCCTGGTGCAAATCTAACATTTGCTCTACTAGGCTATGCTGGCTCTTTTTGTCTTAATACTCACTATGCCGTTGACATTAATGGGTTTGCATGAGCGGTTTACTTTGCCTAGTAAATGCAAGAGTCTTTTCCTTCCTCACCTCGGTGACTGTCCACTCCTGCTTCTTAATTCTGAATATAACTTCCTGATGGTTGTTTCCACACTGCTCAGATCAATAGATTTTTTTTTATTCAAATAATTTAAGCAACTGATTTTCCAGGCATGTTTCAAAAATCTTACAATCATCTGGGTCAATTGCATTCCTAGTTAGGATTTGTGGGTTGCAGCATGCTGTCCTTTTCCCTACATCCTCTTATCGGTTGACCTTCGGCCCTAATACTGCTTCAGAAAGCAGCCTGTATGTGTTTGGAAGAGATGAGTACAGTGGTTATGGCCAGACATAATGAAAAATCTATGGAAATTTAATTCCATGCTGAAATTGCTCATTCTGTAGCTGCTTGAACAGACATCCATACCATTGCGTGTTCAAGCGGTAACCAGATAGCCTCCTCCCACCAGCTACTGTCCAAATGATATCCTATTTCTATGGTGAAACAGTGTACTTATCTAAACATAACAGCAACTATGGGTATTTTCAGATTTTACGAGATCACGCTCAACCACAGACAATCCCCTGGGTTGGGGAATGGTCCCGTAACATCTGTTTGATCCCCGCCAGATGTTCACCACAGTGAACCACTGACGGGGATCAAAATAACCATGCTTTTGAGGATGGTCCAGGGACCATCTCCGAAAGCATGGTCAAAAGTTATTCCCGCTGGTGGTGAACACCCAGCGGGAATCACTTTTTGCCCCCAACAGACGTGACATTACCACACTCAACCAAGGCAGGATTCACCGTGGTTGAGTATCGTAATGTCTCGTCTGGCCCCTGACCACAGCCCGGAATCGGTGACCATGCTCACCGCCGATTCCAGGCTGTGGTCAATACCCTGGGGGTGGGCAGGTGCCGGGGCCGTATTGGCCGCTGTGCCCATCCATGTCCTGGAGGGCGGGCAGCCTCAGAAGTGTGGGGGGGGCGGGGCTTTGTGGCCTCACGTTGCGCCGCGCAGCTCTGCCCTCTCCCCGATTCCCCAGCAGAATCTGCCAGCTCATCTGTTGATGGGCTGGTCTGATTCTGCCAGGGAATCATTTGGGTGATTCCATGACGGGGCCAATAGGGCCACCGTCACACCTGAAATCACCCTATGTGATAGCAGGAAATGATGTTGGCTGCGAGCATGGTTACTCAGAACCCAGTCTATGGTAAGCTTTATCGGGTAGCTTGTTTTCACAAACAGATGCAAGGGCCAATATATGTTTAATGCTGAAAACAAGTGACTAGTGTTATGTCTGGTAACACCCAGTATCACGACAATTGGCGAGAACTAAAACCCGGATTCCATGTGTTCCAATGCTGTGATTCAGCACTATTCAAATTTAATGCAATACGTGCCATTGATCTTTAATGATTCTCATGTAAAACAGAAAACTGGATACAGGTTTACATTCTTTATTGACCCAGTAGCCAAAATGGAGGACACTGAGTTTGGTGGGTTGGAAGAACATACAGAACTAAATCTTATGTTGAATACCTGCAGTGCCCCCAAGTTTGTGACTCTGTCTTTGATCATTCCATAGGAGAGGAAGCAGGGTATTCAACTGGGTACCCACCAGGGTAATTTCCAGGGTAATTTCATAGGCTACAACCTGCTTCATCAGATGCAGTCACTGAATCTGCATCTGATGAAGCAGATTGTAGCCTGCCAAAGTACATGCAGATTGTGCACCTCTCTCCATTAAGTAGTCTTTAAGTTGCCACCCTGACTTTTCTCTTGTCTCACTTCAGATCAATACGGCTTCCTGTCCTTTTACACCATTTCATAGATAACTGAAGAAAAGAAAAGCTGAGGGAGACTTTTACTCTAGGATTCCTAGACAGTTGAGGCACATCTTATAACCCACTAGTTAGACACTGGGTGATTTCAGATGTGACGGGGTGCCTATTGGCCCCGTCACGGAATCACCTTTTGATTCCCCTCCAGAATCAAAACGGCCCCTCAACAGACGAGTCGGCTGATTCTGGCGGGGAATCAGGGGAGGGGGCGGGGCTGCGTGGCACAACATGTGACAACCCAGCCCCGCCCCCCATGCTCCCCAGGCCACCTGCCCTCTGGGAGATGGGTGGGCGCAGTGACCAATCCGGCCACTGCGCCCGATTCCGTCCTGGGATCTGGACCACGGCCCAGAATCGGTGGTGGTAACAGGTGTTACCAGCTGCTGATTCCGGGGCCTGGTCCAATTAACCAAACTTTTGGAGATGGTGCCTGGACCATCCTCAAAAGTGTGGTTAATTTGCTCACCGCCGGTGGTTCCCCATGGTGAATATCTGGCGGCGAGCAAACACTCGTTACGCAACCATCCGACACCACAGGGGATTGTCCGTGGTTGACTGTGATCACGTAATGTCTGAAATTACCCACTATTTTCCAGTGGGTATATCTGCTAGAACATATAAGATATAGGTATGGAGTTTTCTCCACACAGCAATCCTGTTTCCCCTAGAAAGAGGCACAAGCTCAGCCAGAATCAATTCATTCCCCTTTATTGGATAATTTATTGAAAAACCAATCAATCAAAATATAGCTCAGGACTCTTCTCTCACAAAATTGATTGTTTCCCCTACATCCCAGGGGGTTTTCTTCAGGCCTTCCTTGACTTTGAGAACTCACACAGTCCAAGCCATAATCTCTCAGGCCCTTTCTTCATTCTAGGGACATGTCAACTCTTGCAGACTTTCTTGGCAGGCTTTGGGGCTTTGTCCTAACTGATGCAGTCTCCTCCCATCAGGCTCTTGTCCACTAAATTCTAAGGGGAAACCGAGTGCTGTAATGCTACATTCCCCCCGGGAGGCCCATGCCAGCTTCCCCTGGGCAGGGATGTGTTGTGATTGTGAGGTACAGGAATTCCGTTTGCACGAACCAGGCCTACAATCAAGTCAGGTCCCAATGGGCTCGAAGTGTGATGGGCTCTGCTCAAGCCACTTGGTCTCAGGTTAGACTTCTACAGTGCTCCATGGGGATGGAATTGTGTAAAAAGTTGGGAGAAACCCTTTTTTGATATACTCTCACCCATTATATAGAATTGTGGTGGGGCGACATCAGAAAAGGGTCAGGGCTAAGGCATTTGTTCCATCCCTTTCCATAGGTCCATCACCTGTCCTTGTGTGCATGACCACATCTCCACTCCCTTCTCCTGAGTTCACTCTTTCAGTGCTTGAGGATGGGTATTGGATCCACGGGTCAGATCCAGGAACTGCAAAGGCCAAATAAAAAACAAAACCCAGCCATGGCCCTGCTCTAAAGGTTTGAAAGTAATCAATAATTGTAGAGGGAGGGGAGGGTGTCTCAGTTTTTGGGTATTAAAACTCTCGTCAGCCTCTTAAAACAACCGGGCCCTTTAAGTGGTTCCAGGAAGCCCTGGGGGAGTTATCCCTGAACCTGGACAGTCACTCTGTCGATGAGCTGGTCCAGCTTTGGAATACCTTGCTGGAGGAGGCCATTGACAGGGTGGCTCCGAGATGCCCTTTGCCTCTGTCTCGTCACTGCAGGGCCCCTTGGTTTACCGAGGGGCTGCGGTGTATGAAACAAGTAGACAGGAGGCTGGAGCGATGCTGGCATTGGACTCGATATGACTCCGACTGACTTCTCCATAGGGCCCATTTGCGGTCCTATGTTGAGGCTGTGAGGACAGCAAGGAGGGAGTTCCTTGCTGTCCTCATAGCGTCTGCGAAGTCACGCCCGGCGGAGCTGTTTCGGGTGGTGCGGGGGCTGATCAGTCCGGCCTCCCTCCGCCTGGACGGGGACTTGTCCCAAGCCCGCTGTGAGGAGTTTGTCACCTACTTCACAGACAAGATTGCTCAGATTCAGAGTGACTTTGACGCTGGATTAGGGACTGTAGACAGAGAGTGCGAGGTGGTGGAGGCCCTTTCTGGTCCAACTTTGTGGGGGGAGTTTCAGGAAGTGATGCCGTCTGATGCGGTAGATGTCCTGGGGTCTGTGCAAGCCACCAGTTGTGAACTCGATCCGTGCCCATCCTGGTTGGTAAAAGCCTCCAGGGAGATGTTGGGGACGGTGCTGGTGAGGGTGGTTAACGCGTCCTTGCAGCAGGGGAGGTTGTCGCCTAGTCTTAAGGAGGCTGTGGTGTGCCCCCTGATGAAGAAACCATTGTTGGACATGGATGCACTCGCCAGCTATCGTCCTCTCTCTAACCTTCCCTTTTTAGGGAAGGTTATTGAGCGGGCGGTGGCGGCCCAGCTCCAGGCGTATCTAGATAGCATTGGTTTCCTGGACCCTTTTCAATCTGGGTTCCGCCCCAGCTATGGCACTGAGACTGCATTGGTGGTCTTGGTCAACAACCTCCACCGGGAGATGGATGCAGGATGTTCGACATTTCTCATCCTGCTAGATCTCTCGGCCGCTTTTGATACCGTGGACCATGGGCTGCTGCTGAGATGACTGCGTGACCTGGGGGGTCTGGAAGGGACTGTTCTTGAATGGTTCTGCTCATTCCTCTCAGGGAGAAGCCAGCGGGTGGTTCTGGGAGCTGAAACATCTTGCCCCCGTGCTTTAACCTGCGGCGTTCCGCAGGGTTCTATTCTGTCTCCATTGTTATTGAATGTATGCATGCAGCCCTTGGGGGAGGTTGTGAGAGGGTTCACTGTGCGATGTCACCAATATGCTGATGATACTCAGTTGTACCTCTGTTTTTCAGCTGACCCCTGCCGTCTCGCTGCTGTCCCTGTGTGTGGAGGCTGTGGCAGAGTGGATGTGGCAGAGCAGACTGAAGCTCAACCCCGATAAGACGGAGGTGATGGTGGTGGGGAGAGTGAGGGAGGTGTCATCCCCTCTGGTTGTGGGGTTGCGCCCTCCCATAGCTCGGCAGGTTCAGAGTCTGGGGGTCATTTTGGATGCAGACCTCCACCTGGAGCAGCAGGTGGAGGCAGTGGTGAAGGCTGCCTTCCACCAGTTGTATCTGGTGCGGAGGCTGCGTCCGTTTGTCTCTGGCCCAGACCTGGCCTCCCTCATCCATGTCTTTGTCACCCCAATGCTGGACTATTGCAATGCGCTCTACATGGGGCTGCCTTTGTTCCTGGTTCAGAGGCTGTAGCTAGTGCAGAATGCGGTGGTCCGCCTTCTGTCGGGGACAGGCTGTCGGGAGCATATAACACCTGTGCTCTGGACTCTGCACTGGCTGCCGATAGCGTGCCGAGCCAGGTTCAAGGTACTGGTGTTAATATACAAAGTCCTTCATGGTCCGGGCCCCTCATACCTCAGGGACTGCCTCTCCCTCCATGCCTACTTCGGCCCACCGGGGGTGCCTTCTTGGAGGTCCCCCATGTTAAGTGGGAGGCCACATTGGAGAGGGCATTCTCGGTGGCCGCGCCGCGCCTTTGGAATTCCCTCCCAGAGGAAGCTCGCCTGGCCCCAAGCCTTTTGACATTTTGGTGAATTTGTAAGACCTGGCTGTTCACCCAGGCCTTTGGGGAGGGGTGGGTGGGTTAGGGGTTGTTTTATCTTCCCCTACCCTTATTTATTTATCATTATCATCCCAGCCTGTTTTATTTTAGTGTTCTTATGGACAGTTTAGTATTTTTTTTATAAATTGTTTTTATGATGAACTTGTTAGCCGCCCCGAGCTGTTCACAGGAGGGGCGGGATACAAATTGAAAAAATAAAATAAATATAATGGGTCTCAGACTGGGCACCCCAAATCACTAGTCACTTTTGGAATATTGAAGCCAGTCAGGGTCTTTCACTTCTGCAAATAAGCATCTTCAAACATCCAGAGTGTGATATTGTAAGAGTGCTGAGTACCTCCAAGGAGATGCAAAGTGCCTTCATCTCGCTTGGAGGTAAATGGGATTACTGAATTTGCAGGGCTGAGCCCAGTATAAGTTTCACTGACTTTGTATAATACAAAGCAATGCGTTCTGGAAAATAAAATCTTTATCACGACTCATCTAAGATAAAATCTAGCATCGAGCATGTTTCATTTCCCCCCTGACTCGCTTAAAAGGCTTGTCTTGTTTCAAAGCTAGTTACTACTGCTCCAGCAGAAGGTTTCCAAAAGGAACGAGTGCTCTGAGGGTGGATATTTAGACTTCTGTTACTACCTCTCCAACACCTGGTATCGCAGTCCCATAAGCAACAAGTCCAAGGAAGATAAATTTAAGAGGGATATTTCTGTATCACACTTCCAGGTGCTTAACAGCTGGTGAAGGCCATGGGATGCTGAAGCTGTGAGCCATAAATTCTACTAAAACTTTGGCCAGGCCACTTCCTACTCTTCTGGCTTTTTCACATTAATAATCACTGTGCTGAGGAGAATGGGAGCTCAGGTGTGTTCTCTCACTTTGCCTTCTATCATCTCCACCTGGTTTGGATTCACAACAGGGCCTTGAAAAATGACAGGCAGAAAGATCTGATGTATACAGCACCTGGGTAATTAGAACAGAACTTGGAGGTGCTGATGCAGCTCTGGCTGTTTTCCCATTAGAAACACTAGTGTCCATGAGCTTCTAATTTATTTTATTATTAATAATTGTTTATATAGTACCAACAATGTGCTTGACACTGAACAATCATTAGAGACAAGTCCCTGCCTTGAAGGGCTTACAGTCTGGAATGGACAAAGGAGGAGAGAGGAACATAGGAGGAGACTGGGATTATTATTATTATTATTAACAAACATTTATATAGCACCAGCAGTGTACCTGGCACTTTACAAAGTAATAAAATAGACACGGTCCCTGCCCCTGGGGCTTACAATCTGAGAGACAGGAGCTGGGGGAGAGACTTAGGAAGGGGAACAGAGGGAGAGACAAGGGGTCTAACATTCATGAAGA
>QEPC01011654.1:3079553-3100435 GCA_003113815.1 Sphenodon punctatus
TCTGTGCCAAGGGTTCTGTACCCTGGCAACCAATGTCTTCTGGTGCCAATGGCCCCCAGGCCAGGCCTATATGCCATCTGTGCCAAGGGTTCTGTACCCTGGCAACCCACTGTCTTCTGGTGCCAATGGCCCCCAGGCCTATATACTGTCTATGCCAAGGGTTCTGTACCCTGGCAACCCACTGTCTGCTGCTGCTCATGCCAATGGACCCGAGGCCTATATGTTGTCTGTGCCAGCCAAGGGGTCTTTACTCGGGAAACTCAATGGCTGCTGCTGCTCCCAATCAGGCTGTGCAGTCTGTCTGACTGCCCAGGCTGCCAAGCTCAAATCCTGCCTGAATGCTGCTCATGCCACTCTGCCTGCCTGCCCCGGCAGCCCATGTTTTCTGCTGCCAAAGACCCCCACCCCCAGGCCTATATGCTGTATGTGCAAAGGGTTTTGTAACCTGGAAACCTGCTGCTGCCAAAGGCCTCCACCCACCGGGCCCATTAAAATGCTGTCTGTGTAAACAGTTCTGTACCCTGGCAAGCATCAATCCACTGTCTAACCACCAGCATCCACCGCCCGCTGCCAAGGAGCCTGTCTCTCTTTCTCTCTGGCACACCCACACAGACACAAGCCCTGCCCCTCCTGGGGGGCTGTCTGCAAGCTGAGACCCTTGTGCTGCCTGGCACATCTTTGGGTTAATAATATCATCATCATCATCATCAAAGAAGTTTATTGTGGCCAAAGCCTTTACAAATCTCAACACGAAAGTACTAACAATAGCACAGTATATCACTGGCACAAAAATGTTAACACAAGACAAAGGAATTAAAAACAAATAAATCCGACAATTAAAATCCTGCTTTAAGCAATCATATAATCAATAGATTAATGTTACCAATAGAGGAGAAATACAAAACCCAAAAGAACAACTAAAACAGATTAGTATAAATATAGATAACCAATTAAATGTTTTTTGAACCGCAGGACCTGAAGGCAGAAAGTAGCTACTTGCATGGAAAGTTTTGAATCAATGCCACTAAACAGATTTTTTAGTATTTTATCATACTGGCAGGATGAGCAATGGAGGACACCAAGATTCAAATACTTCCTTCTCCATCTGGTATATCGAACGCATTCGAAAATCACATGGGGGAGTGATTCTATTAGTCCTAGATTGCAGCTTTGGCAGAACTGCTCGGTACAGGGAATCCCCCGATACCTACCCCCGAGAACAGCCGAGGGAAATATCTGAAAATGAAAGAGCTTTAAAGCCTGTCGCTGCTGCCAGTCCATCCAGTTCAACAAATAAAGTAGGTCATTTTTTAAGGGAGAGATACTAACAAAGGAGGGGACTACCTTCTGGTCCCTCATCAATGACTCCTCCTGTTGAAGCTCCTGCTCACGGACGCGACTTTTTATTAAATTTCGCACCCTTTTGAGGTCCATCTGGGCTAGATACTCCTTAGATTATCCCAAATTATGTAGGAGATTTTGTATATCCAGATCCCATTTTCTGAAGGGCTCAACCTTCCATAACTCCTGAACTAATGAGCTACTCCCTCTACTTGGAGCAGAAAGTTTCAGCCAGTAGTACAAAATCACAATGACTGCCTGAGATCTTAACGGGCGGGAAAATGTTTCCGCCCTTAGCAGTACCTGGGGTGTACATTTGGGGACACCCAGAATAGCTTGCAAAAACCTATTCTGGAGCCCTTCAAGTTGCCCCCAAAATTTAATTCCCCATATCGAAAACGCATATATTATCTTAGGAACTATTTTGGCCCTGAAAAGACGAAGGGCCGGTTCGACAAGTTTCCCACCCTTTGAAAAATAATAACCAATAATTACTTGGGTTTCATGCCAGGCCTGCCGAAAAGCTACCTCAAAATGTGATTTCCAGCTATCAGAGGCTGCGATATTTACCCCCAGATATTTAAAAGGGGGAACTTGTTCAATCTCCCTCAAATTCATCTGCCACCTAAGCTTCCTCTTTGCTGATCCTGTAATCATTATTTTGGTCTTTGCATAATTTATTATAAGACCCTCCTAGGAGCAAAAAAAGGCAAACCCCTCCATAGACCTTCTTAAACCTATCTGCGTAGTTGACAATAGTACTGTATCGTCTGCATACAATAAGATTGGAATCTGCCTCAGACCTAACCCAGGCGGGTGGAAACTTTCTTTGCCCATGCATTGCACATCATTCAAAAATAAGTTGAATAATGCTGGAGCCAAAATGCACCCCAGGCTAACTCCTATATCCACCCTTACAGACTTGTAAGTTCCTGGTCCTGAGCATACCGAACTTGCAGAGAATTGCCTGAATACAGCTGAATTATTAAATAAAGAAGGCGACGATCAATTGAGGTAGTGTTCAGTTTCCCCCACAATCTCTGCCTAAGTATTAATAGAATCAAATGCTGTCTGGAGCTCGATAAAACAGAGGTAGAGAGAGGATTTCTTATGTGCATTTGTATATTTATGAATTAGATGGGAAACAATAAAGACCTGATCTAAAGTTGACTGCCCCTCTCTAAAGCCTGCTTGTTCCAAGCCCAAGATATTGTATTCAGAAATCCACTGGGTTAATTTGCCCAAAAGATAATTTGAATAAATTTGTTCGAAATCACACTAAGCAGGCTTATGGGCCTATAATTTTTTGGATTCTCAGGATCACCTTTCTTAAAAAAGGGAATAGTAATGCTGCTGTGCCAGGCTTTCGGAATGACTCTGGTATTGTTAATCTGGGTAAATAGAGGGACTAGTAAGGACGCCCACCACTCAGGTTTGATTTTCAGTAGTTCAGGAGGAATGAAATCCCCCCCTGGAGCCTTACCACTATTATGGCCACCAATCAACTCCAGAATCTCCTGGTGAGTGACGGGGGGGCCATTCCTGGAATGACTCCGAAGGTAAACCCAACCTCTTTGTATCCAGATTGGACGGTCTTGTAAACAATAACCTAAAATGTCTTCCCATACTTTTGCCGAAAGGCTGGGAAGATTCTGGGCCGTTCCCCCGAATTCTGCCTTCTTTATCAGATTCCAGAAGCACCTGGAGTTGTTAGACTTAACGGCTACAACAAGTTAATTCCACCCATGTTTTTGCGCGGCAAATTGTTTGGCTGAGAGGGTAAGCTTGTATTCTCATCTGCAAACTTGGAGACGTTCTCTAGCTTCTCTGGAAGGATGATATTTCACCCTCTGAGTCAGCTTTTGCAACTGGGCCCTTAATTTCCGACATTCCCAGTCAAACCAATCACAGCTCCAGGGACCATTTATTCCGAACTCTACAGGGGACCAGATCTTTCCTATCCAGGTCCCCCCTAGCTCTCCCAGGCACCCACCTAACTTTATCAGTAGTACAGAAAGTAATAACTAATGGTAAATGTTCGGTCATATGGTAAGGAATTACCTGCAGGTCTACTACCAAGAATAATAAAGAAGTAGAGACCAGAATGTAATCTAGAATACTAGACCCCGAAGGGGAACGGAAGGTAAAATTTCCTTCCAGATAGCCATCTAAAGCACCATTTAGAATTGTCCAATTCCATTTGGCAATGAACTTTTGAAGCCTGGGGGCCCTAGAACAGACTTTCACCTCTCTTGAGGACCTGGTATTGTTAAACAGGGGAACAGATGGGAAGCTGAGAGTATCTCCATTCCTTTTTCCACTTGGATTTCCCAACCTGCTTTAAAGCCCCCCACACCCGAGCACCGCTGCCGAAGGATAGTTCTTTAATGCATCCTGTACGCAGTTATCCATGACTGTCCAAATTTCAACATCGTAGTTGGGGGAAGCATTGGGTGGAATATAGGCGGCAATTATCAATAAATCTAAATTAGGAACCAATGTAACTTTTCAGATGGCAAAAAATGCCAAATATGATGTGACCAAAGATATTTCCTTACCTTTTTCCTTACTAGAAGTGCCAGACCCCTGCTAGGTCTACCCCTTCTTACAGAGGGCACTGCATCTATGCAGGAGCATCTGAAACCCTGGATCTCAAAAGATTTTAACATCCAGGTTTCTTGAAAAAGTAATATATCTGATTCCTTAATAAAGGATACAAACTCTGGATCTTTAAGACTATGCTGCCAACCTGCTATATTCCAACTCAAAAATTTCACCCCCCCAACTGAGGGGGTAAATGTCAGTTCCCTGCTTGAATCGCCTACTGATGTTGAATGAGACTCCCCATCCAATTCTTCTCAGCTACTATTACCTCCGGGGTCGGAGCCCCCTCTCCACTAAGGGAATGAGGGATAGATCTGGAGGTTAATAGGGTATAATTTCTCCACCTACTACAGTCTCCCCCTCCTTAGGTACAGGTGGCTTAGTACCAATCAAACTCTCAACTACCGTTGACTGCGGCGCCAACTCATTGGCCCGCTGGGTGGAATTCAGGAAACTTGTCTCCAATAAATGGGTAATTTCAATGGAGGTTGCCTGCAAGATACGCTGGTGGCTAAATGATGTCCCTACTGGTGTTGATGCAGAAGGGGAGGTAATTTTACCCCCTACTCTATATATATCTCCCCTAACTTCTTAGGAACAGAAATCAATTTTTGGAGGGAATCTAACTTATCATGTAACAAACCCATACTTTTAATGCATGATGATTGATTGGGCCTCAAAGCACCTTTTGCCTGCAGGGAAATTGTTCTCCTATCCTTTAAGGTATTAGTAGCAGGCCCGGAGAGCTCCTGGGTCTAGAATTCTATCCCCTGCTCCTCCGAAAGATCAATCAAATCAATAGGTTTATCTATGACTTTGGGGGGAGACCAGTCATTTGATTTTCTGATCTCTCCTACTACCCCCCCTCCTATTTTCCCCCTGATAAAACTCTATCTGTCTAACTTTCTTTCTAGCAGTTTTTTTTTTACTATAACTCGGGTCCTCAGGCCACCCCACAAGAGTCTCTCTTAATCTCATAGGCCTTAGCAATAAATACCGCTCTTGACTTCAAAAAGGCCTCTGATTTGAGAATAGTAGCTGCTATACAGTGGGATTTAAATCTTACCCTTATCATCCACCAACCCTTTGCACTACAAAGGTGGTCCACGCCACTAATATCATTTGGGTTAATATCTTAACTATGCTACATGTGAAGCCAGCCAGATGCTGCTGGTAGGGATCGACAAGCTGTATGAGATTCTGCCACCTGCCTTCCAGAACTTTAGCACATAGGGATAAAAGATTGGACAAGTCAAATGAAGCTCGTAACAACAAATATAACAACTTTTATTTAAACTATTTAAACAGCAACAGCAACAATAACAAAACAACAACAACAACAACATTATGAAACCAAAACCAAAAATTTAAAGGAAACTTATAAAGGAAAAATGGTTAGTCTCTGGGAGGGAAAGGAAGAAGGCACTGGGGTGCAGGACAGGAATGAGGGATGACCACCTGGTCCTCTTCCATCTCGTAGCCGTGGGAGATGGCAAACTTCACGGCCCCTTCCACGTCCCAATGCCACCTGGAGACCGCCTGGAGATACAGTTCCAGGCGTTCCATCTCAGTGGAGCTGTACTGGCCGTACACCTCCACCTTCTTTTTCTCCACCTCGAGTGCCTGGAAGTGTTCAGGTGGTTTTCCAGGCAGCGGATGCCCTTTATCATTTGACGTCCGAGCCTCTCAAGTTCGGCCCGAAAGGCCTTGGCTGCAGCAGACTTCCCGGGGACTCCATATCGGGGCTGGAGGAGGGGGAAGGGCTTACATGCCGGCGCTTCTGAGTTGCTTTCCCCCCCTTCTTCTGGTGCTGAGGCTGAGGCTCCACGGCCGTGCCAGAGTCCTCCTGCCACCTCACCTTCAGGCTGTGGAGCTTTTCAATATGGGAAATGAGCCCCTCCTTCTGCCTCCTGATTCTTTCACCACAGAACTAAAGAACATAAAAAGAAAATATAGGAACATAAGAAGAAGTAAGGAACATAAGAAGCAGTAAGATAGGAACATAAGAAGTGCCATACTGTGTCAGACCAATGGTCTGTCAAGTCATGCCTGCATTCTGTCTCCACAAGTGGGTGGACTGGGTGGCCAATCAATCTCTCTCTTCAGGGGACTTCCATTCCTAACAGGTCATAGGGCAATCCATTCCCTGTTGTTCCAGTCCCCGTGCCTTACCTTTCATATGGCAATTCTGTCGCCCATCTCATAAAACCTCCAGACATCCAACCTTCTCCACCAAATGTCTGGGGGTGTCACTGGCGACCTCTGCCTAGGGGTTCTCCTTGGCTTGGCACCAGTGCTGGGGTCGGCATCTTATTCCTCTCTGAAATGGGAACACGTTAAGAACACCAAAGTAATATCATGCATTTTTGATGATGCCTCTAGTCCTCCCTCCTTGGGGTGCTAGGGATGACAACGGGAGATGTGACCCTGACTGGCACATGCAAATCCTGCCCTCCTTGGGGTGCTAGGGGATGCTAGTGAATGGGATGACAAATGGAGAGACCCTGGCTGGCACGTGCAAATCCTGCCCTTCTTTGGGTGCTAGTAGCGATGGCAACTTGAAGTACCCTTGCTGGCACGTGCAAATCCTGCCCCCCTTGGGGTGCTAGGGGATGCTAGGGATTGCAACTAGAAAGGCCCTGGCTGGCACGTGCAAATCCTGTCCTTATTTGGGAGTGCGTAGGGAATGGGATGGCAACTGGAGAGTGGAGACCCTTGCTAGTAGCCTGGCACATGTTTGGGTGGGGGTGCTGCTCATGCTCATGCCTAACTACTGGAAGAGCCCCCCCCACTACAGTGCACCCTCTCTCTGTGGCAGACATCCGCTTCTACCCACTGATGCCCACTGTTTGTGCCTGACTGATGCCCACCAGCCCCACACCTACCCGCACGCCAGTGAACTCGCTGTAACGGATAGAGCCTTTCTTGCCCTCAAAGTAAAAAAAAAGTTTACAAACCTGGTAGCACCTCCTGTACCCACGACTTGCTCCTCATCCGAGGAGCTGGCCACCACCACCGACCATCCAGGGGCTCTGCCAGCGACTGCTTCCTCCTCCTCCTCCACCACCAACACCGGCTCCGGGAGCACCAAGTTGGCCCTCAGCTGAGGAAGCAAGACAACCGTCTTCTTCATTCCCCCCCCCCAAAAACCCTCACTCTCAAAAGACAACAACACACAGTCACCAACCAACACTTGCTGCCACAAGTCCCTCCATGCCTCAGGTTGGCCAATGAGCCATCCTCATGGGACAGGACTCTCAGACCCCTGCAGCACAGCAGATTCAGGTCCCCAGGAGGATCTGCCACCATCCACTGATGTTTGCATATCCTCTGAACTTGTGAGCTCAGCATACTCCTCTGGGCCGGCCCCTTCCATCAGCTGTTTGATGCACACACCCAGACTGGATGAGTGCCCTCCTTTGGGCCCCCTAGACAGCTGTTCAGAAGACCAGGTGAGCATGTTTTTCCAGGCCACCCAATCAGCTGTTTGGTGGCCTGGGTGAGCATGCTTCTCCAGACATCCCCACTCCCGATTAGCTATTTTGCCTAACAGATGAGAGGGTGTACATTAGCCCAGATTAGTCTGACTGGGCATGCCTTAGCCTGTGTCATGTTGCCAACCTTCTCTGGACGATACATATATTAGCAGCCGGCCCCGAGGCAGATGTAGGCGAACATCTGGCGGCCACCAAACTAACGACCAGGTGACTTGCAGGCTACTGTCTCATTTTGTTTTCACCCAGAACTTGAGAGCTCAGTAAAACTGTTGTGAATATTTGTGCTGACATTTTAATAGCAACTCAGAGGCATTAAAGGGAACAGCATTTACAGTTATTACAGAACACAAAAGATAGAAATACCTTCTGAATGTAATGTAAGCCTAGTGTGTACTTGTTAGAAAAGACAGAAAAAGAAGCAGAAATTACTGAAGGGACTTTGGAATGGAAATGTTAAGAAATAGATTTTGGATAGTCATTCAGGTTCACATAAGGATATACACTTGCACTGGGGAAATTGGACTTGATCTTGCAAAATTCTTATCCTTAGATCCAATTCGTGATTTTTTAATTTGTGAATTCAGTTCAAGTATTTGTTTCAGCAATACTCAAATTCAGATTCACACCCTCTGACTTTGCTGTTTTTAATGCTGCCAGGACAATCCTGAACCATTAAAGTCAATGGACGTTTTACTGCTGGCTTCAGTAGTGAAGTATAATGCCCAGTGCTTAGTTGGTAAACAATGAATTGCTGGGGTCCAAGCCTGTTCCAGAAGCCACGCCTCCTAATCTCAGAGCAGATAAATTAACCTTATTTTCCAGCTAGCAACCCAACCACTGGTCAAACCTGCTGCTTCATTATGGCTGAATATAGTTTCATTTATATGATAGCCAGCAGAGGGGCTTAGGAAGGAAAGTCATTAATGAAAGCCAAATAAATCATGCAGTATTTTTCTGACTTTATTTTCCAAACATTAAATGACAAATCTTGGTCTTTTGCGTATCTGGGTGCACATTCTGTCTGGGAACATTTCTTGAGGCTCAGCCCCCGTCCCCTTAAATTTAATTGCCAGGGCTGAGCCATGGCATACTCCTCCCCCAAATTAAGCCCTGATTATGCCTTGAGTAACAAATATGGAATTGCAAAGTTTGAATACCGAATACCAGACTTGTACGTGACTTCACGTACAAACGTCACAACTGCACACAGAAAATCAGTTCTGAATTCATAACATCTACTTTCAAATGTTGTTATTTTTATATTTTATCATAAATATTCTCACCTGCTTTACTGAGCACCTCAACCCTAGTCCTACAGGGCATTTGCATACAGGATCAGCTTTAACTGCCAAAAGAAATTCTGCTCACCATGTATTTAAAATTAAACATATGTTTAAATGCTTTTCAGGATCTGGAAGTGGTAGGCATAATGCAGTCTAAACCCACTACTTGATATAAGTAATGCACTCAACTCATTTAGCCTCCTTTTCTTTTTGCGAATAGACTTTTTGTCATCCCTCTGGGATCTCACGTGTAGAGTTCTGCAGGGATCCATTCTGTCCCCTCTCCTGCAGCTCAGGGCAGCTAACATAGCAACTATACAAACACAAGTAAAAAACCCATAAAAATACAATACAATAATAAATAAATATAAAATAGAGCAGCTTAATGCACCAAGAGGTCCTGAATAAATACCCATCCCCACCCCCTAAAAATACCCATCCCCACCCCCATGCTCCTCATGCAGCCTTTGGGTGAGATCGTGAGAGGGCTTGAGGTTTGGTGTCATCAGTATGTGGCCCTCGGCAAGTTTTGATGTGGCCCCTTTCCAGCGCCTGGATCTGGCTCCTAGATTCAGTCTCTACCCCCAAGCACTGAAAAACTGAGCTCCGGATCATGGAGCAGAGAGGAGGGCAGGCACACATGGGTAGGGGACAGCTCCACAGCACAGATCCATGATCTGGGCTCTCCTTTTCTTGAATACACCCATTAAGCACCCACACTCCCAACCTCTATGTGGCCCTTGGAGCTCGTACTAATTTTCAATGTGGCAGAATGTGGACAGAAAAGGTTCCCCACCCCTGCCCTACAGTCTCGGTGTTTACCCAGTGTCTGGCTGTGATGGGGGATTGGATGAGGGCGAGCTATCTGAAGCTGAATCCTGATAAGACTGAGGCGATGTTGGGGAGGGTTGAGAGGGATGGAGGCTCCCATCATGGATGGTGTGCAGATTCACAGCTCTTCCTGGATGCTCAGGTGGCAGCTGTGGTGAGGAGTTCATTTTTAAAATTACATCTGGTCCACTGACTTTGGTCTGGCTCTGATCTTGCCACTGAACTTGTCATCTCAGACTCTTATCTTGCCATGGTCATCCATGCATTCATCACCTCAAGATTGGACTAATGCAATGTGCTCTATGTGGAGTTACCTTTGGTGATGATCCGGAGACTGCAGATGCGACCGAATGTGGTGGCCCACCTCCTGATGGGGACGGACGGCTGGGAGCACATAACACCAGTGCTCTGTTCTCTGGCTGCCAATAGTCTTCCTGGCCCAATTCGAAGTGTTGGTTCTTATCTTTAAAACCCTATATGGCCTGGGCCCCACCTACCTGTGGGACCGCTTCATCCCTCGGGTCTGGGATTGGGACCTACGGTCATCCAGGGACACTCTCTTGGAGGTCCCCCTGTGTGTCCCGTGTGGTGACCTTTAAGGGGGCATTCTCTGTGGCTGTGCCAAGTCTGTGGAACTCTCTCTCGGCAGAGGTTTGCCTATCTCCGGATCTCTCCACTTTCCATAGAAACTATAAAACCTGGCTGTTTTGCCAGGCATTTGGTGAGGGGGATAGGGATGTGCGAACGCAGTTCGGAGGTTCGGAGTTCAGACCGAACTCGAATAGTTCGGTTGACTGAATTGAACTTTCGAACCAAACTTGAATTTGACTGAACTGTTAGGTCTAATCCGAACCAGTTTGGAAGGGCAAAAAAACCGGTTTTGAATGTATGAACTCAGTTCGGAAGTTCGGAATTCGACCAAACTCGAATAGTTCGGTTGACCGAACCGAACTCGATTTTCAAACCGAATCGAATTTCTGAACTTGGTTCTGTTCGCACATCCCTAGAGGGGGACAGGTAGTGGATGGGGTTTTTTAGCAGGTGGGGATGGGTATTTATTCAGGACCTCTTGGTGTATTACACTGCTCTATTTTATATTTATTTATTATTGTATTATATTTTTATGACTTTTTACTTGTGTTTTTATAGTTGATATGTTAGCCACCCCAGCTGCCTTTGGGGAGGAGTGGGTGGGATACAAATTATGAAAGTAAATAACTAATAAATAAATAAATAAATAATCTGCAACAGATACTTATGTTATTTTTCCAAATTTGAAATTATTCATTGTGATTGTTGCTTTAAAAATGTTTTATACATAATTCATTTGTGCTTTATGACTCGTTGCTTATTTTATTTATTTTATTTATTTCACATTATTTATAGCCCACACACCCTCCTGCTCACACAGCAGCTCAGCAGCTTGGCTCACAATCAAAATTCAAAACCAAAATACACTAAAACAATTCACTCCTTAATATATAAAATACAAACAATTACAATTTATAAAACTCATTAAAGGAGCAGAACCCCCCCTCCCTCACAACCCATTTTCCTCCCCAAAAGTCTGGCGGAACAGTCAGGTCTTACACTGTCTCCAGAAAGAAGGGAGGTCTGGGGCTAAGCGGGCCTCTGTCGGAAGGGAATTCCACAGCTTAGGAGCAGCCACCAAGAACGCCCTTTCCATCCCCACCACCCAGGAAACCCAGGGGACTTTGAGTTGCGCATCCCTGGATGACCACAGAGGCCACACCATGGGCAGGGGCATGAGGTGGTCCCGCAGGTAGGTGGGGCCTAGGCCATTTAGGACTTTATAGGTCAGCACCAACACCTTGAATCGGGTCCAGAAGACAATAGGCAGCCAGTGCAGAGAGAGAAGCACTGGTGTAATGTTCTTGCGACAACCCATCCCTGTAAGGAGATGGACCACCGCATTATGCACCAGCTGCAACCTCCGGACCGTCACCAGGGGTAGCCCCATGTACAGTGCATTACAATAGTGCAGTCTGGAGGTGATGAAAGCATTGATGATGGTGGTCAGGTCAGAGTCTGAAACATACGGCCACAGCTGTCGTACCAAATATAGCTGGCGAAAGGCACTCCTCACCACAGCCGCCACCTGGGAATCCAGGAGGAGCTGAGAATCAAGAAGTACCCCCAGACTACAGACCTGAGTAGCTAAAGGAGGGTAAACCCCATCAATGACAGGATCCACCACTCCTTCAGCCGTACCCACCATTAGGGATGTGCGAACGTGGTTCGGAAGTTTGGTCAAATAGTTCGGTCGACCGAACTCAAATAGTTCAGTTGACCGAACCGAACTTTTGAACCGAACTCAAATTCGACTGAACTGGTTGGTTGAATTTGAACTAGTTGGGAAGGCCAAAAAAACCACGGTTTTGAATGTACGAACTTGGTTTGGAAGTTCGGAATTCAACCGAACTCAAATAGTTTGGTTGACCGAACCGAACTTTCAGACCGAACTCAATTTTTGAACCAAACCAAATTTCCAAACTCGGTTCTGTTCGCACATCCCTACTCACCATCAACACCTCCATCTTGTCGGGATTCAGCCTCAGGTGGCTCATCGAATCCCCCACAGCCGCCAAACACCGGGTACGCACCAAGACTGCCAGGTCTGGGTCTGTAGAAAAAGAGAGGTAAAGTTACGTATCACCAGTGTACTGATGACAAGACAATGTATGCCAAACCCTCTCACAACCTTGCCTAAAGGCTGCATGTACATGTTGAACAGGAGTGGGGACATAATAGAACCATGCGGGACTCCACACGTGAGGTTCTGGGGAGATGATGAACACGCCCAAGAAACACCCCCAGGACATCCGCCACATCAGCAGGTGACACCCACTGAAACTGATCGCATGAAACCAGACAAAGTGGAGCCTCCATTGCCTCTGGTTCTCCCATTGCTACAAGTGCTGCGTCGAAGTCGTGATGAATTTGAATGATTTTGTCCACGAAAAAGTCGACAAACAAGTCACAGTGAGCATTGGAAGGAAAGCTCCACTGGACACGACTTCACGGACACTATGAGGGTAGCAGAGAACATCTTCTTTGCTGCCTGCACAGCCACAGCATAGGCTCTTAAACTAACTCTATGCTGCAGTCACTTGGCTTCAGCATGAGTACGATGCCACCGTCACTCCAACCGCCGTCCCTCCTGCTTCATCTGCTGCAGGTCCTCTGTAAACCAAGGGGACCTGCATTGTTGGCATTCAGGAAGGGGATCGATGGCCTCAGTCAGCAAGGTGTTCCAAAGAACTACAAGGTCATCGAGTGAACTGTCATCAAGATTGGGGGGTATTTCCCCAAGAGCATTCCAGAACCTCTCTGGTTCTATGAGTCTCCAGAGACGAATCAACTGAACTGGTTCAGCACCTGTCCTGGGGCAGACGTGCACCAGGAGACTGGTCCAGAGGAGGTAATGATCCATCCATGACAAGGGTACAGCTAACACCTCTCCCCCCGCCCCCAGCTCCCCTGCCTCAGGGCCAGTGCAAATTTCGGGTCCAGGGTATGTTCCCCATCATGTGTCGGGCCAATCACCATCTGAGATAGTCCCATGGTTGCCATGTCAGCAATGAACTCACACTCCACTCCCCCCAGATCGGCGTCAGTGTGGATGTTGAAGTCCCCCAGGACTATTACCCTTGGAGACTGCAAGACCACCTCTGACAACAGTTCTGCTAGAGTGTGTAGGGTTGCTGCTGTACAGGTAGGTGTGCGGTATACCAGCAGCAGAATCTGTCTCCGTATACGCATGAGGTCGCCTGACTGATCCAGGATTAACTCCCGGATTGTTGTAGACTTATTTGCCACCGACCTCGCATTAATAAGCAACAGTCCCAGATCAGGGGCCCTCCCATTCTTGATCACCTCACCACCTGCCCGGGGGCCAGTGAGAGGAACTGGCACCAAACACCTGTCCCTTCTCACAGATTTAACCTGCCACCTGAACGGATCATAATTACCATGACCCATCATGATCCCAATGGCCACAACCCCCCTCAGCCCTTCCATCCACTAACTTTTTCCCTAACCCCTCCACCCAACCCTGTCCCTGACTGCTAAACGCCTGTATTGTTTCTATGACTTCCAAATTCTCCTGATGCATATGTATGTGCATAAATGTGTGAGATGAGGAATGGATTATTTGGGTAAGCTGCAGTTGGAAGACATAGGCCCTTTTTGCACAAGTCATGCCGCCCATGTAAATGCCATGGCGGGTGGTTGTGCATGTGTGCACGCTCCTGTGAAACACGCATGCACACCCACCTCTACCCATCACCGACTCACAGAGCAATTGGCCAAAACAGTGATTGTTCCATGAGTGGGGATACTGGGGAGATAGGTGTGTGCCTGTGTGCATTACCCCCCCTGCACCATGCACGCTGCCACATGCATACCGATCTCCCTGCACCCACGGCCCATTTAAAAAGGTCCAATGCTATTTGTTTAGATTTATCTGCTGCCCTTCTGACAAAGGCTCATGGAAGTTGACAATCAATAAAACAACAACAACAATAAAATTCAAGCAGTAATGAATTCACCCTCCCCTCAAAACTCCCACCGTCCCCACAACCCTACCCCAAATCCCATCCATATGGTTTGATGGAACTGGGTTGAGGGGCTTAGGGAGGAGGATTGGTGGGTGGCAGGTGGGGATAAAGGCATGTTAAGGGGTGGGGATGATAGGTTTTAAGGGATTTAAATATATTTTATTGGATTTTTTATTTTTGATGTTGCAAGCTGCTCTGAGTCACTGGAGAAGGGTGGAGTAAAAATGTAATAAATAAATAAACAAATAAGCAGCACCACCCTGAGAATCTGGGGGGTGGGGTTGCTGTCACAAGTTCCTCCATGCCTCAGGTCGGTCAAAGAGTCATCCACATGGGACAAGACTCCCAAACCCCTGCAGCCCAGCAGATTCGGGTCCCCAGGAGGATCTGCCACCATACTGCTGATGTTTGCATATCCTCTCTACTTATGTGACCTCGAACAAGTTCTTTAACCTCTTTGTGCCTCAGTTTCCCTGTCTATAAAATGGGATTATTGCTACATTTGTATCTCAAGTGAGGGTTACAAGGTACTCAAATGCTACTAATGAATGCCATGGAAATATCTGTAAACAAGGCTTTACCTGAAAGATTAATAGTCTCAAATCTCCCAGCACTGAGCAGTCCACAGAATAAACTGCCTTCACAACACTTCTTTCTTCCACAAGCTCCGCACCTAAACAGAGGAGAGAGTCTATCGGATATGTAGGAAGTGGGGGGAGGGGAGTAGCGATGCCAGAAGAACACAAAATATGAGGCATGAAAAAGGGCCCATTTCAATCAAACAGTCAGGGTGAGCATTCTTATTTATGATGTGTTATAAAAAGTTTATTGCCCGTTTTACAACTCTAGTTGCCCAATGTTTGATTTAACTAGAAAACATGCCAGTAATTTGCTCCACTGTCTAGACTGGTTTTTCATGTCCTGCAAGCTGGGACAGCCTAGGGATGTGCAAAAAGAACGCGGTTCGGATGTTTGGACATTAGGTTGTTCGGTTCGAAACCTGAGTTCGGGTTCAGCTATTAGTTTTGGCAGAGTTCGGTTCAGCTGAACTCGACCAAGCATCCGAAAATAGCGCTATCGATACCAAAATTGATACTGAATTTGAAGATTTTCTTTGGTATCGGTATCATTTGGCCCTGTTACTACCCCTGGTCTCCACCCCTGGTGCCAGGAAGTCTGCTCCTCAGCTGCCTCCCCCTTCCAGTCATGTTTTTCCCCACCCAAAGTCACGTTTTTCCCACCCCCGAACTCATCTGAACTCACCCGAACATGACCAAACTGTTCGGCCATTTTCGAGTTCAATTCGGACGTTCGGTTCAGATGTCCGAACAGACTGAGTTTGGGCTGAACTTCGAACATCCGAACCACGTTCGCACATCCCTAAGACAGCCTGACCCAGACATTTTGCAAAATATTTCTTAGTGTGTATTAATGCATCAGATAAAGGGCCCAAATGCTGTCCCTGGCCTGTGAACTTCTCTGGGGTGTAGGACAGAAAGGAACCTTCAGTACCTATGGCTACTTGCTTTGAAATGAATGTCATTGCTCCTATTGCTAACTTGTCCGCCAATGCCACTCAGCCCTACTTGTAACATGTTGTCCACACATCTAGTGTCACTAGGGCTGTTTTTAGAAGGACAGTGAGCCCACCACACGAAGCTACTCTGGGGGCCCACCCCTAAGGTCACTTGATAGGAGCTCCACATTGGTGGAGCTGCTTCAGAGCAGCTTCAGTCTACTTCAGTTTGAACATCTGGCAACCGTCCTTTAGATGGACTGGTCAACCCAGGGGTGGCAGGGGGACCCCGTCCCCCGACGCTGCCATCCGTCTGTTCACACCCAAAGTGGCGTAGTTTGCATCACAGATATACTGTCCTATGGTAAACTGTCCCAGTTTAATACAGGACAAATTTTACACAGCTGTCATGTGGTAAGCCAAAAATTGCTACATGGCAGTGAGTCTGCACTCAACTGTGCTATATGACAGACAAATAATTAACATATCCTGGGCACCCAGGTAACCAGACTACTTCAGAGGGTGCGGTCCTGAGAGTGGTGCCATCTGGGCAGAGGTCGAAGGGCGCTGACAAAGGGCAAAGAGCCATTGGTGGTGCCGTTTGTGGGCAGAGGTGGTGGAGGTGCCCACGTATTGGAGCTGCTGCAGGGGATAGTGGATCTAATGTGTGGATTTTATTATTTAAACATATGCAGGCCGAATAAAATAAAGGGGGGAGTTTGGACTTTGGTTTTGGGAAGGTAGGGGCCTGCAGGGGGGTTGGGAAATGGCCCTGGGGGCCAGGTTGTCAACCCCTGTGGTGAATGGGACTTGGGTTATGGAGAGGGGTGGTGCCAGGACCTGGCCCCCTGGTGTGAAGGTGGGGTCTTGTCCTGGATGGGACCACATGGTGGCAGCATGTGGGGATTGGTGGGGTGGTTTAGTAGGGGGTGGGGAGGGAGGGGGGATGGTCTCCCCTAGGGTCTGGACTGGGCAGTCTGTGACTGGGACTAGGCTAGAGTGGATGGGAGGGGAGGATCAGCCATAGAGGTCATTGTGGGACAGAGGAGATATGGGGGGGAAGTTGGTGAAACTGACCCAGGGGCCGAGGTGTTTGGTGCCTGTCTCTAGGGTCAGCTCCCCCTCAGGTGGGGGTATGGATCAAGGTCTAAGGCCCCTTATACTGGGAGTTCTGTTGTTGAACATAAGATATGCGGCCAATAAGACATCGGTGATCTGGGATTTAATCCTGGATCAGGCCGTGGAAAGAAACATCTAGCCCCCAGGATCTCGCTTGTGGCGTACCACAAGGTTCCATTCTGTCTCCATTGCTATTTAATATTTATACGCAACCCCTGGGTGAGGTTGTGAGACTGTTTGGTGTGGGTTGCCACCAGTATGCTTATGACACCCAGCTATACCTCTCTTTTTTAGCAGACGCAGGTCCTGCAGTCTCAGTGCTTTCCTAGTGCCTGACAGAAATGAACGACTGGATGAGGTTGAGCAGACTGAGGCTGAACCCTGATAAGATGGAGGTGATGTTGGTAGGTAGGACAGCTGAGACGATGGCCCCACTTGTGAAGGGGATCCGCCCCTCGCTGGCCCCACAGGTACAGAGTTTGGGGCCTCTGCCTGAATTGTCATGTGGGGGTAATGGCAAAGGGAGCCTTTTGACAATTACATCTTGTGTGGAAGATCCAGCCATATGTCTCAAACTCCGACCGGTGTGGTCCAGATGTTCCTGGAGCTGCCGTGCCACTGCCCGTTCAATAACCTTCCCTAAAAAAGCTAGACTACTTCAACGCGCTCTACGTGGGGCTTCCCTTGACACTGGTCCGAAGCCTGCAGCTAGTGCAGAATGTGACGGCCTGTCTCCTTACAGGGATGTGTGCGCTGATGGGTCGGCGGGAGCACATAACATGTGGAGCCCCACAGAGTGCCATTCTGTTCCCCCGCCTTTAACATCTATATGCAGCCATTAGGGGAGATCGTGAGAGGGTTTCAGGACATGCAGTGAGTCAGGTTCAAGGTACTGCCTTTAACCTTTAAAGACCTTCACAGCCTGGGACCTACTGATCTGCGGGACCGCCTCACTCCCCATGTGCCCATGCGACCCTTGAGATCATCCGTGGGAGTCTTTTTGGAGGTTCCCCAGGCAAGGCAGGTGGTCACTGATGTTAAATATTTTTCTGTGGCCACCCCTGTGCTGTGGAACTCACTCCCGGAGGAGGCTCGGCTTGCTCCCACTCGCCTGTCATTTCGGCATTTATGTAAGACCTGGCTGTTCCGCCAGACTTTTGGTGAGGGGTAGGGGTAGGGTCTTTGTTCCCCTGCCTTGTATATTTTTAACCGTTTTAAATTATTATTATTTTTTTTAAGTTATAAACTTTTATTTTAAATAACAATATACACAAACTTACAAACGTTTAACTGTGGTTACAATTTTTAGATGTGTTCACTTTTTCCTTTAGGTTCAGGTAGGTTCTCTTTGGTTATACATAATAGTCAAATAAGTATGCTCTCTGGTCTTCAGGTAGGTTTTGGTTTGTCATGACACATACACATGGAAACCATTTTGCTGTATATGCTTCTTTTTTTATCCATTAAGCTCGCTGCCACCTTTTCCATCGTTAGATGGTACCACAGTCTGTTCATCCATTCTCCTGTTGAGAGTTCCTTAGTGTCTTTCCAGTGCAGGGCGATGATCTTTTTTGCAGCTTGTATAAAAGCCGAGCATGAGTCTTTATATTTTCGAAGTATTCCCACCTCTGGAAACAAGTCCAGCAGAGCTATCTCAGGTTTGTATGGAATGATCAGTTTAGTCATTTCTTCCATTTTTTCCCACACACCCCTACACAACAGTTGTACTCTGTCTCAATCCCACCAGCAGTGTCTTTGTGTTCCCCGTTCCCTGCATCCCCTCCAACACAAACCTCTTTCCCTTCCCACCTCTGTTTGCCTAAATTGTACTGGGGTTAGATAGAATCTAGTTACTAATTTAATTTGACATTCCTTAATATCTAGTGAGTGGGCATTGTTATGCATGTAGTCTATTATTTCAGCTTCTTCTTTTCCTGTGATTTCTATTCCTAAATCTTCTTTCCATTTTTGCATATAACCTATTTGTTTGGGGTACCAAATTTCTTTCAGCGCTCTATATATATGTGATAATCTCCCTTTTATGGCTGTTTGTTCGAAGAGTATCCTTTCTATGTTAGTGGGGTCTCTTGTGTAGTGTTCTTTTTTATTTTTACTATTTAATACATGCTTGAGCTGCATGTATTCAAAAGGGTGTATTTGTGTTTCTATTTTCCTCTCCATGTCTTCTTTACTTATTATTTCTCCATCTTTTATTATCTGGTTAATTTTCTCAATTCCTNTATTTGTGTTTCTATTTTCCTCTCCATGTCTTCTTTACTTATTATTTCTCCATCTTTTATTATCTGGTTAATTTTCTCAATTCCTTTCTCGTTTAATTTTTTCCTTAGGGACCGTGCCTGCTGCTGTAATTGGAAGCACTTCAAATCTATTGGTGAGTATGGGAAATAATTTTGATTAATTTTACTTTTCCTAATTATATTTTGCCAGGTTGCCCAAGTACCCCACGCGAAGGGGTGGTCTTTCCATTACTTTTTATTTGGGGAATCTTCGTCTAGTATTATATTTTTCAACTTGCATGTGGCCAAAGCATGTTGTTCTATTTCAGCCCATTTTATTTCTTTTGGTTGATAGTACCAGTTATTTAATGCTCCTAGTACTGCAGCCCTATGATAGAGCGATCCCTTCGGTCCTTTGGGGGTGCCTTTTTGGAGGTCCCCCGTGTAAAACAGGGGGCTACAATGGAAAGGGCATTCTCGGTGGCCAGGCCGTGACTTTGGAACTCCCTCCCAGAGGAAGCCCACCTAGACCCAGGTCTGCTGGTCTTTCATCGAGCCTGCAAGACCTGGCTGTTGGCCCAGGCCTGCAGAGGGCAGGGTGGGAGGATGGGGTAGTTGGGGATAAATTTGGGGTTTTTTAAAGGTTTTTAGTATATTGTTACATTTTTTAGTATTTTTATTGTATTTTTATATATCTTGGTTGTTGTACACCGACCCGAGATGCCGTAGGCATGAGTGGGGCGGCTAATAAATAAATAAATAAAAAGAGGAGGTTAGAGACCGGCCGATAACTGACAGGAGCAACAACATCAAGAGATGATTTATTGAGCAGGGGCCTAACCACAGCCTCCTCAGGCAGTCAGGCACCCTGTCCTCCAGAAGGGAGGCACTAACCACCCCAGTCAGCAACGGTTGTAACGTTTCCTGGCTGGTTTTCACCAGCCAGGACAGGCACAAATCATGGCATGGACAGATCCCAACAAGGACACCACATCAGCAGGCGCCACCATCTGAAACTATCCCACAAAACAGGACAGGACGGGCCATAGCCCCAAGATGATCCTCTGCAATAACTGTGGTACCGAAATCGTGGCGGATGCAAGCGGTATTATCTACCAAGTACTCGATAAACTGGTCACAGCAGTCACTGGATTGCTCCAGGTACATGTGGAGCCAGGTAGGACTGACCGCCTTTCACCACCCAGAAAAGCTCTGCTGGACGTGACATTGCAGATGCAATAAGGGCAGCAAAGAACTGTTTCTTTGCTGCCTGCACCGCCACAGCATAGGCCTTTAAACTGCTCTTATGCTGCAATCAATCATACTGGTCGCTAGGGGTGGGACTTGGGCAAAAAACCAGTTGCCGGTTTTACTGATTACTAGTTTACCGGATTAAAACCGGTATACCGGTACCAGTTTTTCCCATTGATTTCAATGAGGACAGTTCCGCATTGAAATCAATGGAACCCCCCCATAAATACCTCCCCCCTCCCCCTCCCAGGCTGCGTGGGTGGAAGGGGGGGCACCTCCCACCCACCCTGCCCAGCCTGGATTTTTAAAATTTAATTTTAACCCGAAGTCCACCTGCTAGTGGGCTCCGGGCGATCTGGAGCCTGCACCAGCAGGTACTAGACAATCCCTGGGGTGAGGGAAGGGGTGGTTTAACACCTCCCACCCCAGGGATCACCCTACCCCCACACCCAGGGATCACCTTACTTGCCTTCCGGGCGGCGGTGGCAGCAGCGACAGAAGCAGCATGGCGCGGGTCCAGGCAGCTTCAGCGCTAGTGGCTGGCTTCCCTTCAGTGCTTCACTAGGCCTTCCGGGGAAACCCGGAAGTTCCCCAGAAGGCCTAGTGAAGCGCTGAAGGGAAGC
>QEPC01011654.1:3100672-3120050 GCA_003113815.1 Sphenodon punctatus
TTTTTTTTACATTGTGGCCATTCATTTAAATGGCCGCAATGTAAAAAAATCCAGCACGGGGAACTGGTACCAGTACCCCAGATTACCAGGTTAATCCAAAACTGCTGGTACAGCAAAATACCAGCAGTTTCAGATACCGGGAGAACAGAAATTCCCACCCCTACTGGTTGCGAGTCAGCGCCACCGTCGCTCTAACTGCCTGTTCTCCCGCTTCAAACACCGCAGGCCCTCAGTAAACCAAGGAGACCTGCGGGAGACTCGGGAGGGCAGTGGATGCCTGGGAGCCACTCTGTCAGCGGTCTCAGCAAACAGTGTTCCAGAATGCCACAAGATCATCGACAGAGCAGGTGTCAAGGTCCAGTGGAAACTCCCCCAGAGCATTCCAGAACCGATCTGGTACCATAAGTGTCCAGGGGCGGACCAATCTAGTAGGTCCTACACCCTTTCAGGGGCTGACATGTGCCAGCCTTAAGGAGGTAATGGTCAGACCATTACAAAGGCTCCACTTTATGGCTCCATGATGCTAACTCCACTTTAATACTGCTTTAATATTTCTTATGCATGTTTCAGGCCTGCATAGGGCATCAATACAGTCCTGCAACATGCATAAGAAATGTTGAAGTGATGTTAAAGTGGAGTTAGCATTATGTTTGTTTTCACCTTTAGCTTGCAAAAGTTAGGTTTTCCAGTTGAAGAATTTGGTTTTTGGTTGTTGGGGGTTTTTTGGTTGTTTTTTCCCCAGAATATATGGAGTTCTAAAAACAATTATAAATTTACAAGAAAAGGAAAAGAAGTACTGTTAATTATGGCAACACTGAGAAAATAAAAGGATATTTTTACTAGACATGTATGGGTCCTGGATGCAGTACCTGGTGCTATTAACTGGAGAGACTCGTCTTAAGATATAGCAGAAAAGAATGTTCTAGAAAGATTATAGTCCTGAAAAATTCAGGAAAAACAAACATTTATGCCTGTATAGACTGTAATGCCTGATCTTGTTCCACTGTTTCTTGTGCTACTGAAATGCTGGGTAAATGGGATCGAACTGTGCATTCCATATACTATTACATTTGACAGTTGCTAATCAATTATGTAAATGAATCCAGAGTGTGACCCTACATTTACAGTGAATGGCTTTGTGCTAAAAATTTTTTTTTCAAGTACACGAGAAAGACTAGTAAAAAGCATATCGTAAGAGAAAAATGACATTTCTTTTCATCATCAGAAACAGAGCTGTGAAAATGTTTGCCGAATCTTTATAACATCTAATTGCAACATAAATATGTTTAACATCACCTCCTGGCAAGTTAGTGTTCTATTGCTCTGAAAAACAAGGAGGAAAATGATGGAAAGTCGTGAAACTATTTGAAATAAACAGGAATGTAAATCATCCATGGGTTTAGTCAGTTCTCAACCCAAGAATGTATGGTCCTGGGAAAAGATTAGCTAAACAGTTGCTTTCCCAGGCTGTTTTTTTGGAGAGAACATCTGGTTTTGATTAAGAAAATGAATATCAACAGACAGAGATAGAAAAGGTAGTACCTGACCCAAGACAGGTATTACAGCTGAAAGAGAAATCCACTTCAACTTCCCCTTTAGTTCCTTAGTTGAGGGAGGGATAAAAAGAAAATATATTGGTTTGTGGATTATTTATTGATTTAGGGTACAAATATAAGGTACCCTTTAAATTGTTCAGTTACTCTTGCCTCCTTGCTATATCTTGCCAAATAGCCAACCCAAGGATTACTGGGTATATACAACCAAAATTATCAACGTTATAAAACAAGTAATGCTGTTAGGTATCTAAAGGCAACATATCAGTTTTATACCTAGAGCGTCTATCTTTTACTGCTGCATATTGAATCAATCTGGGAAACTGTTGAGCCACATAATAGGCTTTGTCGAGGCAATGTTTTTTAAGCATGGAGTGTATAGTCTGGGGTGGAGCTGGAGAACAATAAATGTAGCGTGGAGCTGAAATTGTGGTCAATGAGGTTTGAAACAAAACGCAGACAAGGGCAGAAAGGTGAAAAGTAAGCCAGAAAGACCAGCTTTAACAAGCCAGAGGAATTTATGATGATAAAAATAATCATCTATAGAAAATATCAGCAATCTTTCATGGTCTAAGTTGGGAACAGGAAAGTTTAAAATGCTTTCTCCGTATGGGGATGAGTTTTCAGGGTTCCCCCACTCCTCCTTCTCCTAGGGCCTGTGCCCGCATCATATCTTTTTGAATTGTTCCTCTCATTTTTTTCTCTGCCAAAGAAATAACTGCTTGCAAATCTGACTGCTGGTGGCACTTCCTAACCACATTTATTTTGGCTGGCAAGGCTATTACCTGGGTTACAGTTCTTTGGGCTAAACATTTTGTCCTTGCAGCTGAACAGACCTTGCCATCATAAGCAAGGCTGACCTCTTCTGGCTTGAATGAAGCATAGAAGCACATTAAGCTGGTTGTGCTTATGAGAGTCACCAATCTGTGTTTTGATTATGAATGGGCAAAATGGGGTGAATAAGATGTTAAAAACCACCTAAATCAGAGCCCAAGCATTTTTGAGCTTCATTGATTATTGTTAGAGCTGAACTGAATAGTACTTTTGGGTACTCGGACCTGAATCTGAATTTCCAAATAGTCGGTCTGGGTACCCGGAGGCATTTTGACACTCTTTACGAAGCTTTGGACTTTGGAAATTAAAGTCCGGGACATTGGGAAACTTTGGAACTCTTCGGCGCCAGCTTGACACCTCAGCAGGTGTTGCCATGTGCAGCAGCTGCAGCCTTTTAATTGCCTAGCCAATCAGGGTGTGTGCAATGTGCACAAAAACTCATCCACCCCATCCTCCTTCCCCCTCCCTCTTAATTGCCTAGCCAATCAGGGTACACAACACCACATGCAGCCCTTCCTCCCTCTGCTGGGCCTGCCGACAGGATGAATAACAGAGTAAAAGAGACAGAACAGAAGCTAGCACAAAAAAATCCACCACCACCACCACCACGTTATTAAAAAAACAAAAGGGTATGTGATCAGTAAGTTCTCCCATCCCCAAGTATGCAGGAATACGCATTTTTCATGGCAAATTTCTAAAAAAGTAATGACTTGGTCATGGAATTTTTTTTAAAAAGTCGCAGAAAAGTCAAGGGTTTTAAAAAAAACTTTATTAGCTACATTTTTGTTTTAAAAAAAATCAATTTCCCTGAAGCGGGGTGTGGGGGAGGAGGGACAGCATGTTAGACTGTAAGCCCCAGGAAATTCACATGGGGGATGAATCCCTTAGATTGTAAGTCCTAGGGTCCTATCCAAAGCCTTTTAAAAGAAGGAGTGGCAGAGGGAAGGTCCTCAAATGGGGCAGGATTGCTGCCTTGTAAACAAGGTTCTTTGAGATGGCATAGAACATTCTCACAACACCCACCCTTCCAGCCCCGCATGGAATTTTCTTTTATTCCTAAAAAGGGTTGGAAGGAACTGTCATTCTGAGGGGTGAGAGTGCTTTTTATACTAGAGGAGCTTGAAGCTCAAGGTGGGTGGGAGGGGGTTGGAATGCCCCACCAAAGAAATTCCAAAAACTACATTAGCAAGCAAATCAAATTGATTAATCAAGTTTCAACGAGATTTTTTTTTTTTAGGGTGGGGGTGTCTGTGTGTGCCCCCATGGGTGCCACCAGCTAGACCAGCAGCCATAACAGCCACATACAAGAAACCAGACATCTCCCCCCAAAAGCCTCCGTTGTGTCTACCCAGCTCACCAATACAAGGCAAGCCTCATCCTCCCCACACCATATTATTAACCAAAAATAAACTAGAAAGTATTCTCCCAGTGCCCCGGCTGGTCACATCTTGGCAAATGTTATTGAACCCACAGCCAAAGCATTACCCAGAAAAGCAGGCTAGCAAGACTGGGACAATCACTCCAGAAGAAAAGCTCACAAAAGTGCTACTGCATACAGAAGAAATAAAAAACCCAATAACAACAATAGTGTGTGTACCCAAAGGCATGGCCCACCTCAGCAGCGAGTGCTCCCACTGTAAAATCATTATTATTAGAGGTGGGAAGTTTGGATCTGCCGATATCCGATATTGCCGGTATTTGGCAGTATTGGGGATATTGGATAGATCCAAGAATTCCCCATACTGGTGCCGGATTGTTACTGGATTTTTTTTACATTGTGGGGGCCATTGAAATCAATGGCCGCAATGTAAAAAACAACCACACACACACTTTCCCTTTCCCTCCCCCTCCCAGGCTGCACAGGTGGAAGGGGGGACACCCCACACCCACCCTGCCCAGTCTGGATTTTTTTTTTTTAAACCGGACCTGCGGGCGAGTCCGGGCCGCCGCCACACTGCCAGCTGCCCGGCGGCAGCCAGGGGGGCTATTGCTGAAGGTGGAGGCAGCTCTCCTCTGGGAACCCTCCTGACTGGGGCAGCACTCTGGGTTAACCCCCCCATCCTGGGCTTTTACCTGGGCTGCGGGTGGCGGGGGCGGCAGCAGCGCGGTGTGGGGGTGGGGGCAGCTTCAGTGCTGGCTTCATTTCAGAGCTCCACTAGGCCTTCCGGGGAACTTCCAGGTTTCCCTGGAAGGCCTAGTGAAGCATTGAAGTAAAGTCAGTGCTGAAGCCGGACCCGTGTATTGTTGTACATGAATTCAGCAATGGGCAGGAGATTGAACAAGTCATCTTGTAGATAGTCTACATAACACTGGAGGTATTGTTCTATGTTTGGTTTGTTCGCTTTACCTGCCCATTCGCTTGGGGGTGGTATGTGGTAGTCAGGCTACGTTTTACTTGAAGGGTTGAAAGCAGGGTTTTCCACAAACGGGAGGTAAACTGTGTTCCTCGATCCGAAACAATTTCTGTAGGTAGTCCATGTAGTTTGAGAATATGGTGAAGGAAGAGCTGAGCGGTGCGGGTTGGTGACGGAAGTTCTTGGCAAGGAACAAAATGTGCAAGCTTGGAGAAGTGGTCCACAACGACAAGGATGGTATCATGTTGGTATGACATAGGTAATTCCATGATGAAGTCCATCCCTATTCGCTGCCATGGCCCTTGAGGCAGGGAAGACAGTTGTAGGAACCCTTAGGGTCTTTGTCGGGGCACTTTACTTCGGGCACATGTATTACAAGCTTGAACATACTGCTTGATTTCTTTTTTCATAGACAGCCACCAGATGTTTCGTTGTATGAGATTGTAGGTTCGCTTCTCTCCAGGATGCCTGGCTAGGGGTGCATCATGATGACTCCATAAGACTGGACGACGAACCTCCTGGGGAACTACTATCATTCCCAGATGGTAATAAAGCCCATGTTGTTGGTACAGAGGGTTCTGTACCAAGGTTGGGTTGTTTCCTGAGTTCTTCTGTAGTTGCGAAAGGAACACGGAGGGAGAAGTTGCTGCAAAGATGTTTCGTTCCAACAGTAAGTCTCCTCTCTTGCTCGGGGGGTCCCCGAGTTCAGTGCAACGTGACAGTGCATCTGCTAATATGTTCTGTCGCCTTGGGCGGTATTGGATCTTAAAGTTAAAGAGAGTGAAAAACAAGGCCCAACACCCATGTCGGGCATTGGAAATGTGGACTGATTGAAGATATGTCAAGTTCTCATGTTCGGTAATGACAGTGATGGGGAACTTTTCTCCTTTGAGGTAGTGTCGCCATGTTTCAAAGGCCGCTTTAATCGCCAATAATTCACAGTCGAAGACCGTATAGGTTTTTTTCGGCACCGGATAATTGGCATGAGTAGAAGGCGCAAGGTAATAAAGGGTTTATTTTGGGTTCAGCTTGGAGTAACACTGCTCCCAATGCTATACTAGAGGTGTCTGTCTCCACGGTGAAGGATTTGTCTAAGTTTGGATATTGCAGGATAGAGCACAGGTAAAAGTTCTCTTTAGGGCCTTGAACGATGTCTGTTGAGGTTCCACCCATAAGGAACCCCCTTTTTGAGCAATTGGGTCAGTGGTGCCGTCAACCGGGTGTAGTTAGGGATGTATTGCCTGTAATAGTTGGTAGTGCCAAGGAATCGTTGCAGTGCCTTCACAGAAGTTTAGGATAGCATCGGTCTTCTTGGGGTCCATTTCCACACCTTGGGGGGTAATGATGAACCACAGGAACTCAATGGTGTGGACATGAAAGGCACATTTCTCCAATTTACCGTACAGGTGATTTTGCCGTACCTGTTCTAATACCGCGCTCACATGTTGTACATGTTGTTCTTCTGTGGCAGAATATACCAAGATGTCATCCAGGTATGCTATGATGTATACATACAAAAGGTCATGAAACACATCATTAATAAGATGCTAGAAGGTAACGGGGGAATTGGCCAAGCCAAAAGGCATCACTTAGTACTTGAATTGACTGTACTGGGTCTGAAAGGCGGGTTTCCATTCATCGCCCCTGCGAACTCGCAACAAATTGTATGCCCCGCAGAGGTCCGATTTGGTAAATATCATCGCTCCCTGGAGACGGTCAAGCAGTTCTGGAATAAGGAGAAGGGGGTATTTTTAATGGTGATAGCATTGAGGCCATGATAATCAATGCATGGGCATAACCCCCCATCCTTTTTTGGCACAAAAAACAGAGGTGTCCCTGCAGGGGAGGATGAATGGCGAATAAACCCTTTCTGTAAATTGTCCTCGATATATTCTTTTAGGGTTTGAAGTTCTGGCTCTGACAAGGCATAAATCTGGCCATACTGAGGAGGATCCATCCCAGGGATCAGGTCGATGGGACAATCATAGGGTCTAGGGGGGGTGGAGTAGAACAGCCACTTCCTTCTTGTCAAAGACATCAGAGTATTTCGTATACAGGAGAGGTAGCTGTATGTTCGGACTTACCCGGGGGGTGGATAATAGCTGCTTCTGTTGTCCCACACCACAATACATGGCGCAATAGTCTGAGGGGAAAGTTACTGTTTTCTGGGACCAATTGATGACCGAGTTATGGTGCTGCAACCAGGGTATTCCTAACACCAAGGGAAACATAGGTGTGCAAACCAGGTCAAATAGTGATGCAGAGGAGCGGGGTTTGCCTGTTGATAGAACCGGAAATCAACAGGGAGCCATCTATCAAATGGACCGGTTCTGGGGTTTTTTTTACTCTGACTTGGAATGGCATGTTGTTGCAGGAACCTATAACCCATAAAATTACTGGATGCCCCGGAATCAATTAGCACCCACTGTACGATGCTTCACGTGGCATCTATTTCTACGGAGAGGGGGATTTTCAGTTGTGCAGCATGCACCAGGTCCATAGACAGCACTACAGGCTGCAAGGGAAGGGGACTTACAGCTCCTCCAGGGAGGCCCCCTATAAGTCCTGGGGCTTGGCATTTCCAGGCTCCCGTCTTAACCTCGGGAGTGAAAGGCAGTTGTGGGAGAAATGTGAGGGCTTTCCACAATAAAAACACAAGCGAGATACCCACCATTGTTCACACTCTGCTGATGACAAGGGATCACAAGAAGCCCCTAGTTGCATGGGCTCTACCTCGTCTCCCTTAAGGGACTCCATTCTGAAGGGCACGACAGTGGTAGTTCTACTCACTGGAGGATGAAATGACTCCAGATGCCGTTTGCGTTTTCTTTCACCCAGGTGCTTATTATTATTATTATTATTATTATTATTAAACATTTATAAAGCGCCAGTAACAACCTGGTGCTGTACAGAACATACAATCAGCTGCGGTCCCTACCTGTGGCTTACAATCTAAAAGACAAGGAGGGGGAGACAAGGAGAGGGGACAGCGGGAGAGACATGGGAGAAGACAAACAAACATTCAGGCGGATGCGAAGTCTCAGGTGCGTGTACTTGGCTTGGTTACAAGGTGGTCGGTAGCAGCAGTCAGCAGAGGAGGGCCAACAGTAAGAGCAAGGGGAAAGACTAGAGGGCATTGGGAAAGGCAGCATGGAAAAGGTGGGTCTTGAGGAGGGATTTGAAGGAGCGGAGGGAGGAGGCGAGGCGGATGTCGGCAGGGAGGGAGTTCCAGGCATGCGGGGCAGCGAGGGAGAAGGGACGAAGGTGGTTGGGCGAGCAGGAGAAGCGAGGGAGAGCGAGGGAGGGGACAGCGGAAGAGCGGAGAGCGCGCGCAGGAGCGCGTAGGGCGATTAGGTCCGAGAGGTAAGGGGGAGCTTGGTCATGGAGCGATTTGAACGTGAAAACCAGGAGTTTGAACAGGATACGTTCCGGAAGGGGGAGCCAGTGAAGGGAGAGGAGGAGAGGCGTCACATGGTCGAAGCGACGGGCAGAGTGAATGATCTTGGCGGCAGAGTTTTGGATCGCCACAAGGGGGGACAGGTGGGAGCGAGGGAGGCCAGCAAGGAGGAGGTTGCAGTAGTTGAGGCGAGAGATGACCATGGCATGAACAAGGATTTTGGCCGAGGAGACAGATAGAAAGGGGCGTATGCGGGCAATGTTGAGGATTGCGAATCGGCAGGATTTGGCCACCGAGTCAATGTAAGGTTTAAAGGAGAGGTGCGTGTCAAAAATGAAGCCCAAGCTGCGGGCACGGAGAACAGGACAGATGGTGACCCCATCAATGCAGACGGTCAGGTCAGAGGGAGAGGAGGGGGATGGAGGAAAAACGAGGAGTTCAGTCTTGGCCATGTTCAGTTTGAGTTGGCGTCGGGACATCCAGGCGGAGATATCAGAGAGGCAGTCGACGAGGCATGAGCGGACAGAGGAGGAGAGAGAGGGGGTAGAGAGATAGAGTTGGGTGTCATCAGCATAGAGATGGTATTGGAATCCGTGGGAGGCAATAATTTCGCCAAGGGACCGGGTGTAGATAGAGAAGAGGAGAGGGCCAAGGACAGAACCTTGGGGAACCCCAACCGAGAGGGGAAGGGAGGGGGAGGTCGACTCGGGGAGGGAGACATTAAAGGAGCGGTCAGAGAGGTAGGAGGAGAACCAGTCAAAGACAGAGCCACGGAAGCCCAAAGAGTAAATCTATCTGTATCCTTGCCAGTTCTTCCTGCATCGTTATGTCTTTAAGTCTGGCATATATCATGATTTTAATGGTGGCAAGGGGCATCTCCCCCCAAAAGCTAAGGGAAAATCCCATGTTTCTGAGAAGGAATACTAAATAATTTAGCCATAAATATACTCTGGCCCCGGTGTGTTCTAATTCCTCCATTAAGGCTTGTAATGGGAGAGAATCTTCTGGTTGACACAGCAGTCTAAGCCAGAATCTTATAAATACAATCTTCCCAAAATACGCTATTGGGAAGGTACCAGTTTCAGCACATACAACTGTGCCTGGGACGCTATTTCCTACCTTCAGTAGGTGGCAAAGAAACTGGTTTGGGGCCCTTTCCAGTTCTACAGTATCTGGGAAAGGGACAATTTCTAGGCCAAAGGATGCCATAGAGTGGATCTTCAACCGGTAATTCTGCAAAAGAATGGAGACTGGGACATTTCTTGAGATGTTAACAACTTGCGAGAGACTGCCCATTGATCTTATTATCTTACATGCCCTGTCCTTAATATATCCACTCCAGGTGCCTCTATTAGAAAAAATAACCCCTAAATAAGAGAAAGATTTTGTCAGATTAACGTTCTTACCCCTTATCCTCCATTCCTTTAGAGATGCATTTCCTCCCAGAATCATGATATTTGATTTTTTGTTATTTATTTCCAGGCCATTTACCTTACAATATTCCATTAGTTGGCTAACTGATGCTTTCAGTCTTTTCTCAGATTGTGAGAATAAAACTAGATCATCTGCATATTGTAACATATGTAGCGGGTATGGCCAGATCTTAGGTGGACAAGTATTTACTGATCTTATAATATCCACAAGGTCTGAAGTATACAAATTAAAGAGCAAAGGTGCCAACACACACCCTTGGCGGACCCCTCTCTCTATTGGTATTGGGGCACTCAAATTCTCCCCTTTTCCAACTTTAATACTTGCCGTATTTTTTTCATGTGTTCTATAAGGATAAGCAGCTTACGGTCAATGCCCAAGGCATTCAACTTATTCCATAAACGGGCTCGTGGAATCGAGTTGAAGGCTCTTGTAAAATCAATAAAGGCTAGGAGCAGCTTACCTTTCCTTATTCTGTTATATTTACTGATTAAGTGGGACATAAGCAGTCCATGGTTGAATGTTTCTTTCAAAAACTGAACTGCTCCTTTGGAATTAAGCCATTGGTCTCTACCCACTTTTCTAAGTGCTGTAACAGCTGTGGAAAGTGTCACCATGGCTAGGTCAGGTGAAAGGAAGTTTCAGTTTTGAAGGTTACCTAGATAAACTGACTAACAGAGCCTTGAGGAGAAATTATACATTATTAAGACTTCAAAAAATACAAACTGTGGTTGTAGAGGGAAGATATGCTGGCATCAAATATGAATCCCGACTCTGCACCTGCAGTCTTAGAGAAGTTGAATCTGAGGAACATTATGTATTAAGATGCCCTTATTATCGAATTCTGAGGGATATTTGGTTATCCCCATTACTTAACAAAATTAAGGAAAAGCTTATAAATGATTATTCGATCTGGCTGTAAAAGATGATTTAATTGCAGTGACCTCCTTTATTGGGCTTTCAGGAAAACAAAGATCAATGGTGAGAGCAAAGATAAAAGATCCACGGTAGCTGATGAGCCTTAAGTATTATTGGTTTGTTAACTAAAGAATTTAAACCAGGACAGGCAGGATGGCGGTTGGACATAAATATTTGATTCCATTATGGTATTGCCTAACGCCCTTACCTACCTAGGGGTTGGTATTGGAGGGCAGGGATGATGGTGGTATATAAGCATCTGATTTTAGTCTCAATATTGGTCAATGAAAGTTTGCATTTTATATGGTATTTTGATTGAACATTGTATTTTAACTTTCCTACTTTATGTATTTTACTATTTTATAATATATTATTTTGGTAAATTTAGGCCATGGCGAAAGCCTGTGCCGTAAAAAATATTATGTTATGTTATCTATCTGTAACACAGAGTGACCAGCGCTCCCCAGGTTTCTGGCATAGTGGCGTAAGACAGCTGATCCTTTTGTTCATCATTGAGACCCCTCCTAAACATAACATGTAACACATTATCAGGCCATTTAAGATCCACTGCTAACTGTTGAAACTTAGACATACTAAAGCAGAGGCCCCTTCCCTGGTTTCAGAATCATAATAGCATTTTCTGCATCCTTTGCCCTGTGGGGGTAGTTGAAAAGGAAGATAAATCCTCGTATGAACCCTGCATAATCAGTCAAAAGGGGATTCTTTCCTGTGAGGAGGGGTGTTGCCCAGGACAATGCTACCCCTTCTAGTAATCCAATAATAAATGCCACTTTCAATTCATAAGTTGGATATGTTTTTGCCTTTACATTAAAGGTCGTCACATAGCACAAGAAAACTCTGAAACTGAAGTCGGTCCCCGGCAAATTTTGTTATTGTGGGACCCTTGTGTTATCGGGGTAGGGCCGCCTCAGTGCCCCCGTCACCCACCGGAGGGGGGCTGGGGCATCTGCACTGCAAGTCAGGAGCCACGCTCACCGTCCTCTGACAGTTTTGGAGGCAGTGGGGTGCTCCCCCCCCGCGGAAGGCTCCCCTGCCGCTCCAGGAACCCCCACCCCGCGTGGTGCTGAAACTGGTGGCGGGGATGCCGGTGGTGCAATTGTGACACCGGGTGAGTTCCCGGAAGCCACCTCCAGAATCTGTCCCCGCCGGGACCTCGGCGGGGATCTCAGGAACCCCCTCCCCCTAGCCTGGAAATCCCATCCCCAAGGCCTGACAGTTACTTTTTAACATAAAATTACTAGTTTTGAAATAGTCATTGTTTACTGAATCTGCATCGGAGTATACATGTACCCCAGAACTCTAATAATCTTGCCCTTTGCCTAGGAATGTACTAGAGTTAAAGTTAAGCTGGTTGCAGAACTGGCCTTACTAAAATGGTTTAAGAGGGGAGATAAGCTAGTTTAAACAAAACCATGCATAAATGATGCTGTTTTGAGAGGCTTAAATCAGTACTACTGCCTGACCATGTGTGGATGCTGGTGAATGCAAGGTCTGTAGCAAATAAAGCAACAATGGTCCAGGAATTGATCCTGGACTTTTCAGGGGGGATGGGGCAATGTAGTCATGATTTTTAGGGAGGGTTGGGCTGTTCGGAGGTATCCGGTGCAATCTATAATGGGGGTTGAGGGTCTTCATCTGTTGTTTGATGTGGCAGGGGACAGTTTCGGAGTGCTGCTTGTATACTGTGCACCCACCTGTATGGTGGCCTCCCTGCATGCTCTAGCAGATCTGGTGTCGGGAGTGGTGTTGCGATCCCTGAAGACGATAGTCTTGGGGGACTTCAACATCCACATCGACACTGATCTTGGGGGTGCGGAGCATGAGTTTATGGCCGCCATGGCAACCATGGGCCTGTCCCAGAACCTGGGTCAGTGGCCTGACACACCAAGGGGGACATACCTTACACCTTGTGTTTTGCACAGGCCTTGAGGCGGGGAGTCCATTGGTGGGGGAGGTTTCAGCTGTACCCTTGTAATGGATGAACCATTACCTCCTGCATGCCCCTCTCCTGGCACATGTTTGCCCATGAGGAGTGTGGTACCTATTTGAATGGTCCGCCCCAGTAGACTGATGGAACCGGAGTGGTTCCGGGAGGCTTTGGGGGATATACCCTCTGATCTGGATGGCTGTCCCATCAATGGCCTCGTCGAGCTGTGGAACTTCTTCTTGTCGGGGACCATTTATCGGATAGCTCCAAGGTGTCCACTTCCCAGGAAGCAGCACCGCAGGCCTCCCTGGTTTTTGGAGGGGCTGTGGGTGCTGAAGAAGAAGGGAAGGCAGTTGGAGCAAAGGTGGCATCATTCACGTACTGAAGCCAGCAGGTTGAGGCACAGAGTGAGTTTACGAGCCTATGCCGTGGCTATGTGAACAGCAAAGAAAGAGTTCTTTGCTGCCCTTATAGTGTCTTCTAAATCCATCCAGCAGAGCTGTTCTGGGTGGTGCGGGGGCTGGTCAGTCCGGCCTCCCTCAACCTTGGAGTGGAGTCATCTAGTGTCTGCTGTGACTTGTTTGTGGATTATTTTGTGGATAAAATTGCTCAGATTCACCATGGTTTTGACGCTGCATTCTCTGCAGTAGGTCAATTGGAGGTTATGGAAGCCCCACCTTGTTCTTGTTTGTGGGATCAGTTTCAGTTGATGACCCCTACTGATGGGGAGCATATTCTTGGGGCTGTTATGGCCACCTGTTGTGAACTGGACCCTTACCCGTCCTGACTGGTTAAGACTTGCTGGGAGATGATGGGGCTGTTGCTGGCGGGGGTGGTCAATGTCTCCCTTAGGGAGGGCAGGCTGCCAGGCTGCCTTAAAGAGGCAGTAGTGCAACCCCTGCTCAAGAAATCATTGCTTGACATTGACTCCCTTGCCAGTTATTGGCCGGTCTCTAACCTTCCCTTTTTAGGGAAGGTTATTGAGTGGGTGGTGGCCCGGCAGTTGCAGGAGCATCTGGATCGTGTTGGCTTTTTTGATCACTTGCAGTCAGGGTTTTGCCCAGGATATGGCACCAAGATTGCACTTGTGGCGTTGGTTGACGATCTTCGCCAAAAAATTAGACCAGGACCTTTCGGCCCTGTTGATTCTATTAGATCTGTTGGTGGCGTTTAATACCGTTGATCATGAGATGTTGGTGATGTGTCTGCGGGACCATGCAGGGGTGGGCAGTACAGTTCTTGACTGGTTCCGCTCCTTCCTGACTGGAAGAACTAACATGGATCCTTTCAAAGCTATGAAATCATACCCAGATGATGGCTGCTGGCCAAGTTGAATGTTTGAAATTGTGTGCCTATAATTTCCCTCTCTTTCTTTCCTAGTAAAGATGTGGGAACCCACCACATGTGAGGGGATTGTGAATGTAGCATGTTGCACACCTGTGGTAATTAAACTCCTGGTGTCCTTGGTTTGGTGTACTCCTGGGATAGGCCTGTGTGGGCAGGGAGGCCAAATAAAGAACAGCTGCACCCATTTCCCCCAGTCCATGTTTCTAAATTATTGCAGTTTCCAGGGAGAGAACTGTGTGCTCTGTAAAGGGACGAAGAAATTTGACTTCCAACTTCTTGTTGGATAGTAATATTACCTGTGGGGGGGGAAATCATTAGATCTATTATCTGGACCCTCTCCTTTAGCTCTCAGCCAAAGCACACCCCTTAAACATTTCCATTCTCAATTTCCATCCAGCCCATGGAACTTGTCCTAACTTTCAAAGTGGCCTGCAGGAAGGACAAGTTTCCCACCCCTCCCCCAGCTTAGAGACTAATAAAAGTGGTCCAATCTTAAGGGCAATGAGACCCAATTTTGCAAGGACTTACACACAATTAAACTTTATGCTCTGTAATCCATTGTACATGCCCGAAGTCATTACAGGATCAGGATTAGAATTAATTTCTACTTAATTTTAATTCTGGCAAAACTCCATACATTGAATGGAGGTTTGTCTAAGCAAGAAGCACCTTCAGGTTTCAACATGGGCTTTAGAAAGGTTGCAAAACAATGCTCAGTACTCTGTGATACTATTTTGTCCTCTATATAAAGAAATGTAATGTTTGATAAATAAATGGATTCATTGTATTTATACAGTCAGAGTCTTTTTGCAGTTGTCCAGTGACTAGATACTCCACCTCGTTGAACTCTAGTTTTCTGTATTTCATTATAAGGATGGATTGTGCATCATGTGTAAACTTTCATGGTGACTAAGTCTCCTTTTCAAAAGGTGCTTGGGTGCTTAGAAGTCTGAGTCTCACCAAAAGTGAGGGGCACTTTGCTGTGTGGGTCATTTTTAAACTGAGAGCTAGGCTTTTAAATCACTTTGGCACTTTTTGAATGTGTTTACCTAGGATTTTTTTTATTTATCTTTTTGTAACTGATTGTAAAGTGCTGCACATAGTGTATCCCAAGCATTTTCTCCCCAAAATTTCTGTTGCTCAAAGTAATCTTCATGCACTGTCAGGCACTGAGACGCTCCTGAGCTGTTGCTAGGCAATGTGCTTTGCTCTATCAATGGTTCCCATCGCTAAGCTGCTGCAGTGCCTCCGAGCATATTGCTAAGGCAACATGACTCTCCCCATTCTACCACAGGGAGTATCATGCTATACAGACATTGAAAGGCCTCTGCTCAAGAAGACATATTTTGGCATTAATTAATTTATTTATTTAAAATATATATCCTGCCCCTCCTGCCCACAGGGCAGCCCAGGATGGCAAACAACAATCAATAAAACAATGAAAACAAACAAACAAAAAATTTAAAAATACAATATGCGGGGAGCCCCCCATCCCACCTCTACCCCTTGCTAAAAGCCTGACGGAACATCCAGGTCTTACATACACGCCAAAATAGCAGGAGAGTGGGAGCCAACCAAGCCTACTCCGGGAGTGAATTCCACAGCACAGGGGCAGCCACCGAAAAAGATCTAACATCAGTGACCACCCGCCTTGCCCAGGAAGCCTCCAAAAGGCTCCCACGGATGATCTCAAGGGTTACACGGGCACATGGGGAGTGAGGCGATCCCGCAGATAAGAAGGGCCCAGGCTGTGAAAGGCTTTAAAGGTTAAAAGCAGCACCTTGAACCTGGCCTGGTGCTTTATAGGCAGCCAGTGCAGAGCCCGGAGCACTGGTGTCATGTGCTCCCTGCGACCTGCCACCATAAGAAGATGGGCCACAGCGTTCTGCACCAGCTGAAACCTCCAGACCAGCTTCTCAGACAGCCCCATGTAGAGCGTGTTGCAGTAATCCAGCCTCGAGGTGATGAAGGCATGGATGACAGTGGTGTGGTTGGAGTCTGAGAGATACGGCCGAAGCCGCCAGACAAGATGTAACTGCTGAAATGCACTCCCTGCCACAGTCACAACCTGAGATTCCAGACTGAGCCGCGAATTGAGGAGCACACCCAGACTCCGCACTTGAGAGACCATGGGAGGGCAAAACCCCCCAACAAGAGGAGATTCAACCACCCCCAAGTCCCCCAAACCCTCGCCCACCAACATCACCTCCATCTTGTCAGGATTCAATTGCAGATGGCTCAACCTCTTCCAAGCCCCCACAGCTGACAGGCACTAGGAAAATAGGAAGACAGCATGACCTGGGTTGATGGAAAAAGAGAGGTAGAGCTGAGTGTCATCAGCATACTGGTGACACTGCATGCCCTGAAACCCTCTCACAATCTCCCCTGTCTGCATATAGATGTTAAACAAGAGGGGGGACAGAATGGCACCCTGTGGGACTCCATACGTGAGGTCCTGGGGGGAAGACGTACACTTCCCCAAGACCACCCGGTGAGTTCTCCCAGCCAGGAACGAATGAAACCAGTCCAAGACCATTCCGTCAATTCCGGCACGGTCCCGCAGGTGAGTCACCAACACCTCATGATCGACTGTGTTGAATGCAGCTGAAAGGTCTAGCAGGACCAGTAAGGTCTGATGACCCTGGTCCAACGCCAGACAGATCGTCAACCAAGGCCACCAATGCCGTCTCCGTACCATACCCAGGCCGAAACTCAGACTGAAAGGGGTCAAGGAAACCAGTACGTTCCAGATGTTCCTGGAGCTGCCATGCCACAGTCCGTTCAATAACCTTCCCTAAAAAGGGTAGGTTACAGACCAGCCAATAACTGTGGTACCAAAATTGTTGCAGATGCAAGCGATCTTATCTACAAAGTACTCGATAAACCGGTCACAGCGGTCATTGGACTGCTCCAGGTCCAAGTGGAGGCAGGCAGGACTGACCAAGTCTTTCACCACCCGGAAAAGCTCTGCAGAACGTTACTTTGCAGATGCAATAAGGGCAGGAAAGAATTGCTTCTTTGCTGCCTGCACCACCAAAGCATAGGTCTTTAAACTGCTCTTATGCTGCGATCGATCATACTGGTTGTGAGTCCAGTGCCACTGTCGCTCTAATTGCCTGCTCTCCCACTTCAAACACCACAGGCCCTCAGTACACCAAGGAGACCTGCGGGAGACTTGGGAGGGCAGCGGATGCCTGGAAGCCACTCTGTGAATGGTCTCAGCCAACAAGATGTTCCAGAAGGCTATGAGATCATCGACAGAGCGGGTGTCACGGTCCAGGGGAAACTCCCCCAGAGCATTCCAGAACCGATTCTGCTCCACACCCTAACAATTTGAGGGAAATGGCTGAGCAAATGGTAGTGTGGTAACTCTAGTCACCTCTTAATCACATGGTTGCCTTTGATCCCAGTGAATTGAGTCTTAGTTATGGGTTTGCTGTACTCTAGGTGTGGTTTTAATGTCTAGGGTCAATTCTTTCATTCTAGTGACAGACACAGGCAGAGATACTAGCTGCATTTAGAGATCAATGACCACAAGCAACTTTTTTTCAAGGCTTTGCAGAAATGGATGAGTAGGTTTTTCATCTGTCATGTTTTCTTGCCTCTCGTACAGGTTCTAAAAGGCATTTGGATTTTTACCACCAGCTGGTACTCATATATGCGTGCGGGCCCACATCTGCAGGGGAGATAAGGCATTGGGTTCTGCACAACATTAATACCTAGATGGTATTACACTTTCATCAAACCTGGATGCTGTGCTTTTTATATTTTGCCAATAGCTGACAGAAGCAGGGAAGTGGAGTAGAGAGAACTCAGCCCCATGATTCTCCAGGATTCCAATTCCCAGGATACCCCTAGGATAACACATCTTGGTACATTCCTCTCCCCTGAGCAGTGGCTCGTGTTGTTATTGCTCATGGTTTAACCCTGAGATGCTCTTTGCCTGTTTTTAAACTAGCATGGCGGGGCGTTCATATTTGCTCAGTGGAATAGTCACGGAGCACCCACTCTGGTGGAGTACATGTGGAGGGATTCTAATGGGTGGCGGGTGGGTACCAAGGCAGCCCCCATACACTCCCCCCTGCCATGGACCATGCGGGAGGGGCTGGCCTTTGAAATCAACATGTCCCGGCCAAGCACTGGGGAACCCGGGCTCTCCCAGCACTCCCAGCCAGTTCCTGTGCCTTGCAAAGTCTATTTCTCCACCCACAGTGCCTCTGAACAGCGGACCACTTGGCTGACATGGCTGCCTACTGCTGTTCATACAAGCTGGGGATGCAAGGGCAACAGCTCCCACACACTTTTGTTTTTGCTGCCCCTGCAGGGTGAACTCCAGCTTTTTTGCCAGTGCTCCATGAGTGGTTAAGAGTGGGTTCTGAGTGGGTTATGGGAGTGTTCACTCACCCACATCACCTTCACAAGGGCTTTAGGGTTGATGGTTGATGGGTGGACATGGGTGGTTTGTGTCTCATTTAAAAATGGCCATCATCAAAATGGGAATCTCAGGGTCAAACCAGCAGAGGTGGCAACTCTAGCAGCAGCCACTTCTTACACTCACCACATTTTTAAAAAGTAACATTGGATGCCTTTGCAAATCTTGGTTTAAATGCAGAAATAAGTTGAAATCTGGAAAAGGTAACTTTGATCAAATTCCCTATTTGTATGTGAAATGGGCTGAGCTGCCCATGTAGAGAGAGCATATGGCCTATGGTGAGAACTAACTGCATACTGAAGAGGAGCCTCTTCAGAGGAATTTCTGGTACCTTCAGAGGAAGAGTAGTCAAAGTCAAAGTAATATTTATTGTTTAACCATAGGTCATCACAATTGCACACAAATAAATAAAACAAACTAGTAAGCAATACATCATAGACATAGATGTTTCCATGCCAGAACTGTAAAAGTAAGTTAACATCTGCTATAGTCTATATAACAGCGGAGGCTTACCTCATGAAGCCCTGCTCTGAGATTAACCCAAATATATAACAGACCACTATCCTTCATTATTTGTTGCAGGGGGGGAGAAATGTCTTCCCTTCGCACAACTGAAGGGTTCCCAGGGATAATTAGATCAGGACCAGACCTCTAGGTGCGTCTATTAGGGTGACTACCGTACCCTTCTCGGAGCTTGTGCTGATAACACTTAACCCCTGTACATTAGCCATCTAAAGCTAGCCTTGCCCTTCTCGGGGCTTAAGGTGGCAACTCTTGACCCCTGATAATGGGTGAAAACAGACATGATGCTAACCACCCTTTAACCACCCTTGGTGGTCATTTATGCATGTTTCAGGGCTGCATAGGGCACCAACACAGCCCTGCAACATGCATAAATAACCACCAAGAGTGGTTAAAGGGTGGTTAGCGTCATGTCTGTTTTCACCCATAGTTAGGTGTGAGTGAGGAATAACCCTACCCTTCAGGGGTTATATCGACCCTTTTGCCTACGAATAATATTTAACAAATTAAGGAAAGGGCCAAAGATTAGCCTTGTAAATATAAAAAGCGTATTGCTCCAATCAAAAATAAAAAAATAAATAAATGACAATAACAAATAATAAAATTCAACAAAACCAGTCAATAACTAAAGTAGGGCTAAAA
>QEPC01011675.1:32106-52648 GCA_003113815.1 Sphenodon punctatus
TGTTATAAATGCTGGTGTTTTGTCATGTGTGAATGCACTATTCCCCGTTTATGCAGCAAGATCTCGCAACCTTAAGTGTTGCATCTGGTGGGTTTGACAAGGCTGTGTGAGATCTTGCTGCATAAAAGGGGATTAGTGCATTCACACATGACAAAACTCTAGCATTTATAACAACTGATATTATCTCAAGCACTTATAAGAACCCATTTTTGTCGTGTAAAAGCAGCCTATGTGTCTTCAGTTATACTGTATTAAGTAAAAGATGTTTGATTGTTTTGCAGGCACATGTTGAAAGCATGTTGGGAGATAATACATTGCAAATGGTAGGTAGCGAATGATCATTTTGGATTACAAATAGGTTTACTTGATTGGGTGCAGCTGCAGCTAAAATGTCTGGGGAAAGGAGGTCTAGAGAGAGACAGAGTGGTTGTCATGTTGGTTCCAAATGTAAGACATGGATATACAGCAGTTCAGATAGTCTCTCTTATTGGACAAAGTTTGACTGGAGAGAGTATGCAAGCTTTCAGGTCATACAGGCATGTTGTAACTACAGACTGAACAAAAGCAGGACCGGGCGTGTGTATATATGATAGCAGTTACTTGGAAGAGGGCTGTTAATCATTAGCATTTCAAAAACTTAAATGCAGTAAGAGGATAACAAAAATCAAACAATAAAATAAATGTAAAGTAGGCATACATTTACTTCTGATGTCAGTGAGTCACCACGAGTAAATTACACCAGAGTTTTGGAGTCTAAACAGGATTCAATTATCTTTTAAAGCCACAATTCAAGGTACTGGTTTTGTCCTAAACGACCTGGGCCCCATGTATCTGAAAGACCCCTTCCTCTTCTGTGTTCCATTGTGAACCTTGAAGTAGTAAGGCCGGTTGCAGACGAGTGCAGGGGAAATTTGAGAGCAGTGATTGTGTTAGCAGCGATCCTGGGAAACTCCTCTCACGTGGGGGGTGTTAGCCCATTTCTACCATGATCATGATTTCCATCATGCATTGCAGGGTTGCTTTGAGTTCTGCAATACGTGATGAAAATCACGCTAGGAAACGGGCTATACCCGCGCAGCCCTGCAGACGAGCGGAGCTTCCTGGGATCTCTCCTATTGCAACCTCTGCTCCCAGAGCTTCCCCCATGCTCATCTACAAGCGGTCTAAGTCAGCGACATCTTGGAAGTTCCACCAGTAACATCAGGTCTATATAGCAGGGTACCACAGAAAGGCTTCTTGGTGGCTCTTTCACACCTATTGAATTTTGAGAGACACAAAAAATATATAGCTGAGGGGATCACATCCAGTAGTTTAACCAATGTTATTTATTTATCTTAAAAAGGTTAACATTTTGTAGACCCAGATGTGCAGAAATCTACTGTGTCCTGAATCCAGCAGGCCAGATAAACAGAGGATCACCAAAGAATGGAAGAATAAGAGAAGCAACACAGTGAGTTTTTAATTTAGCATTTCCAACATGGATTGTATCATTCAAGGTTCTCCTTGACTAGCTACAGCTACAGAATCAAAACCTTGCCCTAATCTTAGTTTCCATGACTTAGAGGGAAACTCTCAACGTGAGGAGAAATCTGACCCAGTTTTAAAGCTCCATGGGAGATGGAGGTAGGAGGTTTTTCTTACCCTAAGGCAGGTACAAGTGCAACTGACTGAAAGCTTTTTCAGAAGCCAGGCAACAAATTATCCCAATATGCAGTTCAGTTGAGAGGAAAAAAGATCTAGCAACTGTAACTGGGTGATTTTTCATTAAAGTGCTAGTAAAGTTTGACATTCTCAATCCAACTGTTATTTCCACAACAGAACCAAAGCCTCTGGCATAAAATACCAGATGTAGGAAAGCTCAGCGGATAGACCCAAATCAATCTATTAGAAAATTTGCTTTCCTAGAAGCCAGGCTCTGCGACTGGCTTTGAATGAAGCCAATTTTTCTCTCCTTGGGAACATATGAAAGAGAAATATATATCGAGGTGTGCTCTGCTGATGGAAGAGAAGGCCCCGTATTAGTTCTGCAGCCAATTTGCAGCCTGATAGGGAAAGTGAAAAATTCTATCGCTTAGAATTGAGATCAAAATTCTTGTTTTGCTGTGCACTGTGTATTTTCCAGAGCATGCTAAAACCTTTAAAAGAGATTCTTGGGGGGGGCACGTTATGAGACAATATTGGCTTTCTATTAGCTATCTTTTTTATTTTATTTTTCATCACATGCAGTGTTTTGTAATTAAAAGCTACTGCACTTCATAATAAGCAAAGAGGTGGAACTTTGTCAACCCCATCGTTGCAGTATCTGAACTCTTCTTACAAATTGGTCCTTGTAGAACAGGTAGAGAAGTCGGAGGGTGAAAATGGATAGAATGCCAACTCTGCTTTAACATCACTTTAACATTTCTTAAGCACGTTGTAGGTCTGCATTGGGCACCAATACAGCCCTGCAGCATGCATAAGAAATTTTAAAATGGTGTTAAAGTGGAGTTAACGTTATATCTGTTTTCTCCCCGGGTCTCTCTTGACTAGTTGGGAAACTGAGAGTTAGCTACACCCAGAACAGAGCCTAGTTCTTAGATATGGAAAAATAAGTTACACCATTATCCCTGGTATATAGTAATGAAGTGAGCACGTTAGAGTATATACTGAAAGGAAACCTTAATTTCACACAATAGGAAAAGCCAACAAATACGGCATACAAATGTAGGACAATAGATACCTTATGGAGTGTTGGAGGTGACCGAGGCCTGGAGCCTGGTCTGGCCTGGGAGATGGCACAAGTATTTGATATATCCATGAGCATAATGCACGTGCACACGCATGTAGAATGTATACAAGCACTTTGCACAAGTTGGCCTAAGTACACAGTTTGCTGACCTGATAGGATTAAAAGCAAGTTAGAAGCAAGAATCGAGAGGAACAACTAAGGAGAGCTGAAAGGTGAAAAGGAGCTACATTTGTCACGTTGTGCCTCAGTTTCCTCAAAAGGAATTTTCGCTTAGTGGTCCAGGCCTGACATGATCTGGTCTTGGATATAGGGCGTTCTTTTCCAATATGTGGAAACTCAGTTTACACTTTGCTAATAAGCCAGCCAGCTCAGCTAAGTATTGTAAAGACAATTTATTTATATAAATGAAGCTATGAGACTTTAGAATATTATAAAAATATGAAACAATAGTTTACTTAAGTTCAAATAAAGACATAGTACAAAAGAAACAGTGTCCGTTAAAAGTACATGACTTTAAGAGGACATTTCTGTTCAAGGAACAGCTCTTATTACAAGTTCAAAGATCTTAACATCTATAAGATATAACATATGCTCTAAGTATTATTGCTATGGTTGACTCAATGCATCATATTAATATACATTCATATTACCCAGTCCTTTGCCCCATTCTGCCAGATGGATATGAGAAAAGCTCCAAAGAAGGAACTGTTTCTGAAAAATCCATTTCTCCTCTCCCTTCTTATAGAATGAAATTTGCTTGGAAGTCAGCTAAAAATGACGTCAGGTCAAGACTGCTGACAGGGAGGGTTTTCTCAAAATACATAGTAAGAAGCCTGTTGATACATTCTAAAACAGGTTGCTATCATCTAAGATAGGATTAACAATGAGTAAACTCCAAACAAACAAGGCCTCTTCCTGCCCTGCTTGAGAGACACATATCTTGACTCTAGTCAACAGTGAATGTTGATTTCTTTAAGAGACAGACTTGATTATATCTTCTATTCCAGTATACAGGCTGATTTTCCAGTATCTGGTCAAGAGTTCAGTAGAAAGGTCACTATAGGACAGCTCTTTAGGAAGTCATCATACAGAGAGGCTAATTCTGATTTCCAATATATTGAAACACAAATGGTCAAAAATATATGCCTATATACAGGATACATGACACATTGCTGATATATTGTACCAGGGATGAACTGGGGATGTGTTCAACTGTGAACCCGCTAATCTATCTAATTAAGGAGTATGTTGCGCTGTACCAGGGAGGAATGTTGGCATAACATTCTTAAGAGTCCCTAGGAAGGACAGTAAGATTTGTTATGATCATGGAATAGTCTAATAAGAACCATGGTAACTGCTGGACACCATGGTAACCTCTGGACATGTATTGAGTTGCATATGAAATATGAATATGCATGAATGTGTAACTGATGCGTAATAAACATGTAAGCAATATGTATTGACGAGTCATCAAGTCAATATATTGTATGATCTGATTAAGATCAAATTGCATTTGCTGAACCGACACCTGGGTTTACAAGCCTGCTTAACCATGGTAGAGATGGTCAGTATGGGGGTCTAGATTGGACACATTACAACACGGGGCACCTTTCATTCCCCAGAGTCCCAAAGTGACCTACAAATTAGACTGCTAGATCCTGCTTTCTCACTTCCCACTGAAGATCCCAATCATCTTTGAGTGTCACAGAACATGTTTAACTATGAAGGCTCTTGTCACTTGGGTAGAAATAGAGACTTGCATTATCTATGAACAGCAGGAAGCTATGATAATTTCTTTGTAATACAGATCTTTCAAATGACCACCCATAGGGACAGTAATGCAACTACCAGCACACAGCTGCCTAATAACAAAGCATATCTACATGAACACATTCCTTCCCAGCCTGTGCAAATCTAGGTATTCCTAAAGGCCTGAATGGTCTGATACTATATCAGTTGAGAAGCCCATCTTTCATTTTATCAAGAGAGACAACTGTACGATACGAGATGATCTTGTACATCCCTGACGCAGAACCACCCTGGACTGAACAGTATGGCTAACTACCATGGTGCTTTTGAAAATCTGCCTCATAACATCTATGTGCTAGGGGTGTGCAATTTGAGTCCTAACAAACCTGAATATTGACAAAAGTGCCCCTTCAGGGGGAACTCCAATCCAGAGTATTTCCCACTAGATTTCAGGTTCCTTAAGTTGTGCCACTGGCTCCAGGGCTGGTGCTCATGCGTGAGCCAGCCCTGCCATCAGGGCCGGTCTTACAACAGGGCCCCACGATTTTCCTTCTGGGGTCCCTGCAGACGTCCCTCCATTTTTACCAGGAGTGTGATGCAGAGCCCCACTTCCTTCCACAGGGTCCCTAAACAGGACTACCTTTAGGGCCCTGGGAGCTCCAGAGTCCTCCCCTCCTGTCTGAGCCCCTGCTTTCACCCCCAGAAGTCATTTGACAACTTCTGGCTGCAGTGTGGAGGTGGAACTCCGCAGGCAGTAGCAGAGAAGGGAACAGTAATGGATTCTGGAGCTGCAGTAGTGAGAGGAGGAAAGGTGCCGGACCAAAAGTCAGGACAGTGAGGAGGGAAGGTGCAGGATCCCCGTAGAAAGGCGCAGTGAGAGTCACAAGGCAACTGTGAGACTAGGTGAGGAGGAGTTAGGGCCAGGGTGGCTGAGGAAGACAGCAGCAGCATGGCTCTGGAACTGGGCAGGCAGGAACAAGAAGCGGCAGCACTGCAGGACTCAGCAGAGAGAAAGCAGAACACCTGGGATGTGGCAGTGGATGAGTCAAGGAGGTGGCAGTGGGGAGGCTCTTGGGCAGGAGTGTGGAGCTCGGAGCACTGGGGGGGACTTGGAGCAGTGGGGGGAAGGCTCTTGGGACAAGAGGGGGCAACTCAGGAGCAGGAGGGACCTAGGGACAGTGGCCTTGGAGAGTCTTGGGGCAGAAATGGGAGATCATGAGGTAGCAGACTTGAGGAATCTTGGTCCAGAAGGTGGAACCTGAAGGCTTGGGGTTTTAAGAGGAAGGGGGCACATGGGGACAAGTGGCTTGGGTGGCTTTCTATTGTACTAGGGTTTGTGTGAGTTGCTTTTCTATTCTCCTTATAGTCTACATGCCTTTATTTAAAAACACTTATTTATAGGTTATATACCATTCTTTATTAATTATTTATCATTTAATGTGTAAACTGCATACCATACGTTATCTGTAGTAAATGTTTGTGGAAGACAAAAAGATTTTTAAAAGGGCAAAAAGACACAAAAAATTGGAGAGACAAAAAGACAGAACTCCCCCCTCCCCCCCCCCCCGCACATCCCTACTCTGTGTCTTAGGTTTCCTATGTACAATAAATTCTGCAACCACTGCTAATTATAGTTGTTTTAGCGTTACCTTATGGTCTCCTCGCGGTTTGTTGTAGACCACTGTTTTCCAATTGTTTGGCCTGTATAGCCTTATTTTGAGACTTAACTATAATTGTATGGCCCTGGTCAGCAGCAAAGACATGCAAAGTATGTGAATATTTATTAGGATTGTTACTCTAGCCACAGAGAGGGTATGACTTTCCTTGTAGATCCATAAATGGCTGCTATTCAGATTATTTGGGCTACATAATCTCTGACTGTCAGGAGTTGGAAGGAATTAGCAAGGAATGGAGTCTCTGAAGCGACCAAAGGTGGCCACTGTTGGAGACAGGATGCTGGGCTTGATAAACCATTATTCTTGCCCAGTATGGCTCGTCTAATATTTTTATGATCCCCACTGGGGTCCAGACCCATAGTTCGGGCACCTGTTATCGTTCCTTATTGTCTTTCAGCTTATATTTAGATTGGAAGTAGATTCTTGTGCATTTGTAAAGTATCTAGCACAATAGGGTAAGGACAGGGAGGCATGGTTAAACAATGAATTAAGGGATCACTTGATACTCCTCTCTTCCCTGTGGAACAGGTATTAACATTTCATGACTCATGGTTGGGACTAGAAAATAAACATTTCACTGGTCAACATTTCTAGGTGTCTTATGGCATCCTGATCCTAAACCAGCGTGGGAAATTACATTGTGCCTGTCTGCAGTTTCAGTGGGAAATAAGTTCCCCTTTTCATACACACTACACAACAGTCTACACTGAAGAGCTCCACTTATGCTGTGCGCTGTTAAAACCCTTAGTCATCACTCACCCCAGAGTGTGAAGCAATACTCATACAGACTCTGGATAAATATCTTAGTGATGGAGCAGGTGCCAGCCCTTTCAGATTATCTTGCTTATTGCCGTCCTTCAGAACTTGTGGTGGTCTACTCTGGCATGCAAGCATGGTAGGAGTTCTGGCAAAACAGGTACATGTGGGGAACTTTCCCTACTGCTGAAGGGAACAGCTAAGGGAGGTGGTTCTAGCCTAGGGATGGAGTTAATTCCCTAGTTCATAGAGCAGTCATTGCCAAACGGGTGATTGGCAGCCAACACCGTCCTGCAAGGAGGACCTATTTGTTACAATTTGCACAAGCATAATCCATTGGCCTTCAGTGGGATGATATGCCGGCACACATGGGCCATAATGTGTGTAATTTGGAGAATAAGAGTTGCTAAATTGTAAAGAGGAAAATTATTTAGCTCTCTTCCACATTTTTGTAAATGACACCAAAATGGCAGCTCAGCTTTAATATTTTAATATGCACTGAAGTCAGAACTATTTTTACATCGTTAACAAAAAGAGCAGTTAGCCCTGCTCCATCCTCCTCATGTAACAGTATAAAAAGTATTATAGCAGGAGAGAACCACCCACAGAAAGAATAAAATCACATTGTTTCATGCACTTTTTAAAACTATTTGTTCTATCACAAATGTCTATTTTTTTTAAACATCAAAAGTTGCTAGTGCCTTTGAGTTCAGCTATTGTAAACTGGAATTTTGCTGAGCACTCAAATAAGAAGTTTTGTGAAGATGGAGAAAGTAATTGCTATGATCCTTGTTCCTATTGTAATCTACAGTAGGGAGCAGAGTTAAGGTTATGTAGTCAATTTTCAATGCAGCAGAAGGTTAATAGTGGGATATCCCAAAGTACTTAATATAATAAGTAACTGTCTGCAAATGGAAGTGAAGAATATCATTAGTATAATTTGCAGATGACAAAAAATTCTTCAGGTTAGTTAGGGCTTCAGAAAATAATGAAGAACTTTGGAAGAAAATAATTATGTGAATGGAAAGTCAGATGGCAGGTGAAGTTTAATTTTGACACTGCAATGTATTGGAACAGGAAAGGATGCAATTGTCCCTTTGGGCACCTCAGTATCTCTGCTGAAAGTTCAATGGTGGGCAAAAGGTCAAACAAAATATTAGGTGGAGTAAGAATCGTGATGGAAAATATCAGTCCATTCTATACACCAAATGTACAACCTTAATCTCTTCCCCCTACCCCATCTCAAATAGACTAAAGAGGGCATACTGGAAGTACAGGATGCAGCAAAGGCACTCCTAATACGAGGCACTGGAGTTAATTACCTAGGAATACATACAAACTAGAGCTGACCTCCTGAATAGTAGATTTATAGTATTCACATTTTAAGATAGACCACCAAATAGCAGAGTGATTTCCATGACCGAAACAGGTATTTGAGTATCCTTTTATTTGGATATTTCAGCTCAGTTATTTCATTTCCAGTGTCATTGAATTACTTTGGTTTGCTTATGTTGGGATTATTTTTACCGTTTCCCTCTTGTTTACTTGAAAAGGCAGGGAGAGCAGAGGGGTGGATAGGTTTAACTAAAAAGTTCATGCTTCTAACACTAGGAATTCTGAGTAAAGTTATAGATTGTATAGAATGGCACTTTGGTCCCTGCATTTTGTATTATTATTGAGTTGTCATTGCAGTGATACAGTGTCAGGGACTCTGTTACTTAAAACCAGCTTGGGAGCCATTGGGAAGGCTCTGGACCTGATAGACAGGCAGGAGTGGGAAGCTATGGCAGAGCTGGGAAAAAACCTGGGACAGTGTCTGAAGCAGGAAGATAGAGCCAATAAGGTCTAAATCTTGCAAGTAAAGCCAGAAATGGAGTTCACAATAGTTGAATAGTCAGGGCACTTTCCAGGATTCGCTGATCCTGGGTTCAAACTCTGCTTTGTCTCAACACATATGAAATGCTAAAATACGAGATGCTAAAATACAATAATTTAGGTCCGATCCTCACAAGTACATTTGAAAATGGGTCATTATACTGGAGTAACAGAGTAGTAGTTCGGGAGTATTTCCCTCCATCCCTGTTCCCACATGTAGGAGGAATTTGGGGATTAAATAACTCTTTGTCTTTCCTGATCTGCTTCCTTGGGAATTTCCAACAGAGGGAACAGGAATAGCAACAAGCTATTCCAGGGTAGAGCCATACAAGACGTTAACCTGATTTGGGCAGCATTACCACACATCAGACAGCCTTACCCCGCAATGCAGTGCATCATACGACTAGTGGCCGCCAGATGCTCACCCTGCCTTGGGGTGGGGCAGTCTGCCAGCAGCTATGTGATGCATCTTCCAAAAAAGGCCAAGGATGTAGCATGTAACAATGTTTCCCAATGTGGGGTAATGCTGCCCAAATTGGGCAATCCCATGTGATTGGTCCCTGTCTGCCATGTGATGAGGTCTGGTGCAGGGCTTTGAGGGGCAGGTGCTGTCACCAGTCATGAATGGCCACATCACGTCAGAGGGCAGGATAGTAGGCATGGCAATTTCAGGTACGGATTAATCTGTAACTAACCTAAAAGGGCCGTTATGGATTAATCTGTAACAGTTGTAAAAAAAAAAATTACAGAACCGCTGTTACAAACCCAGCTTTCCCACCCACCCTTGGGGCCCTGGTATAGTCTACTTACCCGGCGTCAGGGCGATCTTGATTGCAGGTTGGTGGGCTGAAGCTTGATTGTAGGTTCTGGGGTGTGGAGGAGTCCATCAGTAGGCGCGCTCATTTAGGCACGCTGTGGCAGTCCCTGCTCCATAGCGCGCATGTGAAAAATGGCCGCTGGGGCAATTCTGTGCATGCGCAGCCCTTTTTCAAAATGGCGCCAGCAGTGTTGGCGCCATTTTACAAAAGGGCAGCTGTTCTGCACATGTGTGGCGACTGCCCGCCACGGGGCACATGGGGGATTCAGCCCTCCCCAGCTCGTGTGGCTGGCTGATGAATGCGCAGTGTCTGTCTATCGTGTATGTGAGGTGGATTAGGGTTGCTGAGACAGCAGAGAACTGCATGTGGGGGGAGGTTATTCCCCTGAAAAACGTGCACAAGTATGCTGTCTGGAATAGGACTTTCCCTCTTCCCTTTCTCACCCTACGCGTTTGGAGAATAAGCACCCTCCTCCTCTTCTCACTTTACCCCCTGTGCTCATGGAATGCAAGGAGGATTAAAGTGTGTTAGACGGTAGTTCCCTCCAAACGAGTGCTCCTGAGAACAAACCATAGGCTCTGTTTTTGGAGGGCAGATGAACATAATAGGTCTGTTCTGGCTCCAAATATTCACTCAATATGAAGAAGGAAAAGCATGTTTCTAACGTTCATCTAAAGTTAACTGAATCAGTGTTTATGTTGGTTTGTTTTTAATAGTCTCCTCCACACTGTCTTTCTTCCTTTATATTTTGTAAAGGTGCTCACAAAATGTTCATTAATGGGTACTTTGGGGGAAAGAGAAGGCTAAAATCTTGCAACATTTGGGAAGGGAGCTAAGAGCTAAAGAGGAGAGGGCACAAAAATGGCATTATTTATTATTTATATTTCTATCCTGCCCTTCTCTGAAGACTCAGGGTGGCTTACAATATCAGAAGCATAAAATCCAATAAGATCTCAAACACCCAAGACACCCTCTATCCTCAAAAATCGCCCACCAATCCTCCTCCCCAACCCAACCAGCCCTATCCCTGCTTGCCAAATGCCTGGTCAAGCAGAAAGGTCTTGCATATCTTCCAAAGATGAGCAAGTGCGGGCTTAGGTGAACCTCCAAGGGGATGGAGTTCCACAATTGTGGGGCACTGACCAAGAATGCCTCCCTGTGTCCCCTCATTGTAACAACTTAATGGGCAGTTAGCACTCGCAAGAAGGCACCCTTGGCAAACCTCAGAGGCTGCTCTGGGATACAGGGGAAAAGGCAGTCTTTCAGATAGCCTAGGCTCAAGCCATTTCAGGCTTCATAGGTGAAAACCAGCTTCTTGAATTGTGGCCAGAAAGCTATTGGCAATAGGTGCAGACTCTGGAACAGCCGTGTGATGTGCTCCCGGTGACCCACACCCGACAGTGCAGAACGTGGTGACCCACCTTTTAACTGCAGCTTCCATTCCAAACAGCCTTCAAGGGCAGCCCCACGTAGAGCACATTGCAGTAGTCTAGCCTCGAGGTTATGAAGACACGGATGACGGTGGCCAGATTTGAACCTGATAGAAAACGTTAGTCGCCTTACCAGATAAAGTTGGTAAAAAGTGCAGCCTGACAATCCAGGCACAGCAGCATAATTATCTTTATGTTGAAATTAATGCTTCAAACCTTCTTTTCATTATTCAGTACCTACAGTACATGCTGTAAAATTATCAGCATCTTTCATGTTTCAAAATACACAGGTAAAGCTTCTTATCAAATTAATAGATTCTGGAATGAATTTTAGCAAATCTAATTAGCAAAAGAAAGGAGGCTAAAGGTATCTCCTTTGGGGTTTGGTTTCTATTCTAATTAATCTTTTTTTTTTTCTCCCCTCCATAGTAATTGCCTAGGAAATGGTGCTATTCAAATAATCATTTTTTGTATGGATGGGACTCCGAGGAAAATGTTGGATTCATTTTTTTTTTATTCGGTTCTCTGAGAATTTCAGTTCTTGACTCGGTTTTTGGGTCGTTTTTTTTTCTTTTTAATTTAATTTTTTTGGGGGGGGTTTCCATTGAAAAATATCCTTAAAAAAAAAATCAATGCAAAAATATAAAAATGCCCAAAATCAAATCAAGAACCAAAATTTTGGGAGAACTGAATTGGCCATTTTGGGGTCAATTCGGTTCTAACCAAATCTGAAATTTCCATTCATAATTTTTTGTGTGATGTAAAGTGCAACCATCATTCCAGTCTGACTGCAGAGAGCATAAAGATTGAACTATCCTGCAGTTTGACATGGATGTATGAAGAGCCCAGAAATACAGCTCTTTGTTTATTTGGAGTTTTAAACTGTCCTTCCTCAAAGGTTCAGGGTGGGAAAAAAGTTTTGAAATATACATATATAAAATACAAGAATAAAACTAATAAGCAGCATAAAATAGACAAATACCCATAAAATAATGCAGTGAACCCTATCCGTACCTGTTAAATACCTGACCAAATAGACTTTATATTGCCTCTGGAAGATGCTTAGGCTCTAGTGAATTTCCAGAGGAAGGGACTTACAGAGCTATGGAACATCCACTGAGAAGGCGGGCATTTTCACGCAAGACACTCGCTCACTATACATATTGCAGGGCTGCAGTGTTCCCCTATGGGTGCCCTGTAATATAGTGAGTGGGTGGTGGGTGGAGAGTGTCTTGTGTGAAAATGCCCTTTGTATGACATTACAGTTGAAACAGATGTTTCTGTATTCACAAGTAGTATTCGCATTTTTGGATAACCCTCTGAATATCCAAATAATTATTCACCATTTTGCATGTCAGTTTATTTAATTATATTGCTTGGGCTATTTCAGTCCCTCCAATGAAATAGTGCCAAAATGAATTAACTAAAATACTGGCACAACAGAAATAATCCTACAATGAACCTCCATTTTGGAAACTCGAGCCGCTTTTAGACGAGCAGGTCGCAGTCGTGCAACCCGCTTACGTGATTTTTCAAAATACCGTGAGGAAGGATTAAACGTGACATGTTGCGCGTTCAAGGCAGTCACGTGTTGTTTAAAGACTGCAAACTAAATTAGTTCATGGTCTTTAAACAATGCCTTGAATGCACGACACATCATGTCTAATCCTGCCTCGCGGGATTTTGAAAAAATCACATGAGCGGGATGCGCGACTGCGACCTGCTCGTCTAAAAGCGGGCTAAGTGGGAACTGAATAGCACTGCATATCCACTTCTCCAGAACCGATCTGAAGTAGGTGAAATCCTCTGATACTGTATTTACTGTGAACCTTCATTTCAGCTGTAATGAGTGCTAGCCTCTGGTGAAATCTTCTACTGGAGCAAGCACCCAAACTATGAAGTCTGGTTTCTGGATTTGGTGACATTGCTAAATGAAAGTCAGTTGGTTTTCTTGGCTAAAAAAGGGGCTTTCAAAAAGGTTTATTCCTGTAGCTGTGAATTTAGAATGCAAGCTTTTAAGCAGGGATTTCTTGTCTTATGTTTTCTTATATCCTCTTGTAATGCATCAGGTATGCTGATGGCATTCTATAACTAATCAATAACAATAAAATAAATTGTCTCCTCTACAGATGCATTTATGGTTACAAAATTTGGGATCTTGATTTTCCACCTTTAGGCATTCTCACCATCAACCAAATTTGATTGAAACTAGCCTATGGCATCACTGGTTAAGGAGATGCACACGCGTGTACTGACTGCATGAGCCTTTTTTTCTACAAGGAAAAAAACTGCTACTCTTATATCCAGAAGCAGAATGGCCATTTTTACATGGGACACTCCCCTGCATGTCCGACCAGTGGAAACGTGTGAGAGTGCCCATATAAAAGTGGCGGTGGGTGGGTGCATGTTTCCATGACCCACCCAACACCACCCATTTCCACGCAAGCAGCAAATGGCAAAAAGCCAGGTTGCTCCATGCATGGAGATGGGTGTGCGCCTGTTTGACGCCACCCCCATGCATGGCCCCCACAGTGGTGTGCATAGGACCACTCCCCCACTGCAGTCTGTGTGAAAACGGCCAATATCTCTGGTCCAGTTTTTCTGTTGGCTACATGATTGTGACTGTGGAGGAATTCCACTGATTAATTTAGAGACCTGGTCTGAAAGGAATAACATGAGTTTTAGAGAGGACAAATGAATGAAAAACTAGAATCCCAAGTATAAAATGGGATAATTGGTTGTGCTGGAGAGAGGGATCAGTTATAGTGGATCATAAACTGAACAGGACTGGAGTCAGCAGTGCAATGATGTAAAAAGGCAAATGCCATTTTGGGCTGCATTAACAAGGGCATCATATTCAAGCCATGTGAGATGGCTTTATTCGGCTTTAGCAAAACCTCACCTCGAGCACTGCATAGTGCCCCAAACTGTACACTTCAGGAAGGATGTCAAAAATTTGGAGAACCTCTTCTCGTGCAAGGCAGAGAGAGGAACATTCCCCGTTCTTGTGCAAGGCAGACTCCCAGACAGATGATATAGGGGCTGGAGAGGAAACTGTATGAAAAAAGGCTGAAAGAACTGGGTATGCTCAGCTTTGAGGATGGCCATGGTAGCAGTTTTCAAGTATCTAAAAGGGTGCCACAAAGAAGATGATGAACACTTGTTCACCACTGTCTCAGAAGACAGAACAAGAGCAAATGGGCTCAAATTGCAGCAATGTCGATTTTGGTTAAATACTACAAAAAAACGTTGTAAAAAACTGTTGGGCAATGGATTAAGATGCTGAGGGAGGTTGTGGGACCTCTTTCCTTGGAAGCTTTCAAAACCTGTTGTTGAAGCGTCCGTCCGTGATGCTGTAGACAGAGATATCTTGCCATGGAGATTAGATTAACCTTTCAGGCTCCTTTCAACCCTAAGGTTCTGTGAAATAATGAACTTGGGCTATATCCTCAAACAGCAAAAATGACACCAACCTGCTTAATTCCTGTCTATTTTCAGAGGAAACTGGAAGCCTTGTTGCCATTTTTACCTTTCAAAATCCACCTTTAAATTCAGGTCTACACTGGTATTACTAAACGCGGAATCTTCTGCATTGTTAACTATCCTAACTGGAAATCAGTCATGGTCTTGATAAAATACAATGTTCTCACTGAATGCTAGATCTTCCTTCTGTTTTTGATGGGGTTTTTTAATTATTATTTCTGAAGAAACAAACATGAAAGGAAATACTGTACACACAAGGGAAACCTAACAACCTTCAAACTTTAGGAAAAAGTTGTCTGCTCTTTTGCTGTTGGCTTATGGAGGGATAAATATTGGGATTTAGATTCACTCCCATGCTGCTTTGGGGATATAAGAAATGAATGGCTCTGCTTTGTTCTACAGGATGAACTGAAAGCACTTTCAAAAATCTATCAATGCTGGAAAACTGCCTTGAAGCCTAACTTCTTAACTATGGCCCTGAGTCTGAAAACACATGTGAGCACATTAATAGAATAATGCATATGTAGGCCTTTCCAGGATCACTGCCTAAGAGAGAATGTTTAAAATAATTTTACGTTTTCCACATTATCTGCATACTTACTGGGCATGAAAGATGCCAGATTAGTAATACTAGCAGAAGGTTATGATGATTTTGAAAGAGGCTAAAGAGATTTAGGTGGTCAACATCCATTGGCTTTCCTCTTGAAAACCCCAGCTTTACAAAACAGCTCTCCATGGAGGATAGTGCTGGAAACAGCGGTTACTGTAGCCCCATTGAAATGAATGGGTCTAGAAGGGTGCCTGCTCAATTACCCATGGTAACTATTTGCAAGTTAGGGCTACCGTCTTATCTCCTTGTACAAAGCGGACTTGGACAGAATCTCTTGCTTTGAGCTTTGATATTATTTCAGTTTGTCCCCTCATCGGAAAATGGTATAAGCACAGGGTAAAGCCACTATATTTTATGCTCCTCTTCGCAGATTCAGTCACCATTTGCTGGTGTTTTTGTTTAGTAGATAATAGTGACTGCATGATTGCCTGTGTGGTGGACTCTAGTCCTTTTAAATTATGTGCTTATTGCTGCTGACTGTTCCCTGGGGGAGAAGGGAATTGCCCCAGGCCTTTGCATTAGCGGTGGGGGAAGGGAGAGCCAGGCAGTCAGCCCAGTTCCCTCCTTCTGCTCTGAAAGGGGAGAACTTGATACCTGGCCAGTCCCTTCCATGCTGCAGCTGGTGCTTCCGGAAGTGTGGTACCCTTGGGGAACAAGACATGGGGGGAAGAGACAGCCAGCCCATTCAGGCTGCCAACATAAGTTTATGGGGTTCCCTGTGACATCAGCTAGAGGGGCTAGGGCCAGTAAGGGTTAAGCTGATTTGTGGGAAGGGCTGCTATGGAGCAGAATCCTTGAGGGTTTTTAAGTAAGTGGGTGTGTGGGGTGTGTGTGCTGTTCTGGGGGCTACTTATTTTTGGGATAATTTGCCCCGGGGCCCAAGCTGAGGGGTGGGGGGGACACAAATGATCCCTCCCACTTGTCCCTATGATATGGTAGTTATTACGCCCCTGCCACAATGATTCTGCCTGTCCTGTTGCAGTGTGCGGGGATCTGTGTTGGGGCGGGGAGGCTGGGTGGGGACAGGGTGTCTGGAGGGTGGGAGGGACTGGGAGGTGGCAGGGTATCTGGGGTGTGTGTCTGTGGGAGCATGGAGACTGGGTGAGGCAGGGTATCTGGGGGAGGTGTCTGTGTGGGAACATGAAGGTCAGGTGGGGAAGGGGATCTGGGGGTTCTGCATGGGAACATGGAGGCTGGGTGGGGTAGCGGATCTGGTGTGTGTGTGTGTGTCTGGGGGGCGCAGGGGATCTGTGTGTGTGTGTATGTGTGGGGGCAGGGAGGGTGTGTGGGGGCAAGTTCATTTTTTGCACCTGGACCCATTGCAACCTAGCTACGCCCCTGAACATGAGTCCCTATTTATAAGTTGTGGCTCCTCCTGGGCCATTTTTCCTGATGCAAGCCCAGCCTCTGTGCTCCTAGCTTCTTTCCTGCTAAGGGGAGCTCCTTTGCAGGCTCCCAGACTATGGCATGTGGCTAGCCAATTCCTCCTCCTTTCTCCCTCCCTGAAGCATTATCTGGTGGTCTAGCTCTGCTGAGAATGTAGCTCAGCCTTATATAAGCCTTTACTCAGGGCAGGTGTGGCTAAGGTGGAATCTTACTAAGGCCCAGTTCCTGCAGGGACTTACACTGCCACACCAAAATGGAGCTCCCTGTCTTGCTTAGTGCTAGTACATGTGCTGTCCCCACAAAGATACGTGGTGCTCACCTGTTTTCTACTCTCAGAGCAGGCTCCCTACAGAAAATAGCTATGCAGGTGAGGTATCTTGTACTGTTGATGCCATTCCAAGAGAACTATCTTGGGAGGTCAGAGGGCCAGTCAGACGTTCTGTCCCCTCAGTGCATGGTTTGTTTGATCCTGTCACAAAATATGACACTTGTGGAGATAGTTAAAACAGAGGCAGCCTTAGGGTAGTATTATTTATTTATATATCACCAGCAGCAATGTGTTTGGTGTTGAACTGTTGGGATTAGAGAGAGGTCCCTGTGCTGTGGCGTTTACAAGCTAGGCTAGACAAGGGAAGGCTGCCAAGACAGAGGGGACCATAGAGACATGGGTGTACATTAACAAAGCTGAGAAATTGCAGGTGCATGCGTCTAGCTTGGTTATGAGGGGAGGTGGGGGATCCTGAAGGGTAATATAAGACTTATTGAGAAGACGCGTCAGTGGGTGTCTTTACACATTACACCCAGTATGTGCTGAGGATTGCTAAGATGGGCAATATTAACAAATACTAGGTTGTGTACATGATGTATAACAGTTTGTGGGTAGATGCTACCCATGAGGTGGTTGAGGAGATGCAGGAAGGGCCTTACTGGCCTGGTGGCAAGTCCCAGGAAAGAGCACTGGTGATGGAAGGTCCCAGGAGTCTCTTTGCTGCTCCCTAGGGCAGTATTTGCCATCCATAGAAGTGAGGGAATCAGTGACTATGAAGTACAGTACAGAATAGTGATCTGGCTTAAGGAGGGGGAATAGGTGGTTGTGGGGAGTCTGGTGGTTTGCTCAGTAGCACATAAAGGGATGGGATGAACAATTGAATTACTTTTTCCACAGCCATGGAGTGATAGGAAATTCGAGGGGAAGGAAATGTGAGGAAATCCTTCTGGAAAGAGGTGGGAGATGGGACTGGGCATGCCTAGGTTGAGTTCACTTGCACGGGTCCTCTGTTGTTGCTGCCATTTAGCAAAGAATCCTAGAATTGTAGGATTGGAAGAGATCTTGAGGGTAACCTAGTTTAACCCTCTGCTCCAAAGCAGGATAGCCTCCACCTTCAGTGACCTAGGCCACATTCCCGCTAACAGCTACGTTGTCGACGCACCCCTCCCCAAGTGAGACACAACACAAGAAGTTGGAATACAAATGGCCGCACTCTTTATTAATAACACATTATGTGACCAAATTATGATGGTGGGGCAAATTCCCTAAGGTGAATTAGGTCCAGCACCCCTAATCAAAACACATGAACATAACTCAGGGATTAGACTGATATCCCATCGGGTACCAATCCCTCATAACTGTTCTAAACATCTCCCCCTCCTGGTACTGCAGTCATGGGGAAGGGGGACCACAGCCCGGGTTGGCCGGAGGAAGGAGGATGGTGCCCTCAAGCTGGAGACAGTACATGTCCCTACAGCCCTCGCGATCACCTCTCCCAAGGGGTTGACTCCACCGCTTGCCATACCCTGCGATTGCGTCTGGCATCACTCCCTCATCTCTTAAGGAGATGCCCAGAATTAATCTTCTAACCTTCCTAACTCAGGTGCTGGACCCCTGCCACTTAGGGGCTGCCAGGCTTACTGGACAGACCCGAACCCCCCACCGAAATAATCTTTTACTAGAACTTCCAGCAATTTTTCTTTAAAAGATGCCAGGTACCACTAATTTCCCATAAAAAACAAGTGTACCCCATCTAACCTATATAACTCCGCCTTCTTATGTGTGATTGCCCGATGGGGAATCGTCGCCCCACCTCCCTCCCTCAACCATCTGCCTATCTCCCTGTTCACTGTTCTCCTGGTCCTGTAAATTTTACGTGGTGGTATGCCTGCGCCCCAAGATATTCTCTCGACCCAGTCGTTCCACAGAATCATCACTCCGAAAAACATGAACTTGATCGACCAAATGTTGTTTTTGATATCTTTCAACATTGGACCCCTTTTACCCCTCCTAAGTCGTTTTCCCCCAGGTGAATAACCAGTATGTCAGGCCTGACCCTTGTTACTTGGTCAGAGTGGGAATCAACTGGTGCCAACGCATACCACCTCGGCCCATCCACCTGATTTGTGCGTAAGCTGATAGGCCCAGTTGCGTCCCCCAATGTGACTTCTCTGACACCTTTCCAGCCTATCGAATGAAGCTATGCCCAACAATCCAGATTCTGCACTTTGGGTGACACCCCAGACCTACGGAAACAGAGATGGTTACTCATGCTACAGAGAGAACGGAGTCCGGAGGTATGCCCTATACGCCTGGCTGCGCCACAGGCCTATCACCTGAAGACCCTGCTCCCTGATGCCTGCCGTTGCGGCAAATGTGGCTGCCCCAATCCGGAATGAATGCGTGCCAAAAAGCCTTGCTGGGAGACCTAAAGCTTCCAAGGATGCCCGCATTACAGACATAAGTTGGTACCTAGTCAGGAAGGTGCCATCGGCATGCCGGAACAACCCTCCCGGGAGCGTGGGCCGGAGAGACTAGTACCACAGCAGGGCCCGTACTGGGCATAGATCACTCATCCCAGCCTGTGCCAAGCGCACTGCGACTCCCCTACCCCTCTGATCAGTCTTTGAGTGGTGTAAGCGCAATGCCACACCTTGGTCTTTGATAGTTACATCCTCTACTGCTAGCACGCGAGCAGCCCTGTCCCTAGTAGAATTTGTGGCCAGTTCGCTAACCCTGAATGCCCCAAAAAAGGCCACTGTAAAGGCAGTCCTGAATAACACAACTTCCCCTTCCGATGAGCAAATGCGAGGGAGAATCCCACACATGCTCACGAGGAGCTGCGGCATAATGGGCAGCCTGCTATCCTGTGGTGTACCCTGATCTCTGGCCCATGCTACTAACATCCTTTGGGCAAAAAATCCACCATCTGGTGAGGGGTAGCCAGCCAGCTGGCTCATAAAAGCCACTGCTGCAAGTTTCCCACTAATGGTGCTTGCTGCGGAGCCCCTTTGTCTGCTATCCAGCATAAACTTAAGGATCTGTGGTTTGGGGATGGGAAAATCTGTGTGCCAACCCTGGGACACTCGGTTACCCTGGAATTCGCTGAATGCCCTTTGGTAGGCCACCCTGGTCCGTGGGGCCAAGGATCCCTGCAAAGTGGTATAGAGGTCTACGATCCAAGGCTCCAGGCCCACGGGGGGTAAAGGCTCCGGATCCTGTCTGGCTCCAGGTGCGAGCGAGCGAGTGAAACCACTCCATCTGGAAGCGAGATATGGAATAAGCCACTCCGTTGTTAACCCCAGGGACATGCCGCATTTGAATACTATGTTATTGCTCAGGCAGACTAAGACAAAAGCCCTGACCAACCCCATAACCCTGGGTGAGTGAGACATTTGGGCATTGAGTATATAGACCACAGCCTGGTTATCATGCCAGAAACGAACTGTATGGTTGGCAAACTCATCATACCAGAGGTGGACGGCTAAGACTATCAGGAACAGCTCAAGGAATGTCAAGTCCTTAGTCATGCCCCCTTCGATCCATTCATTGGGCCAGGGGCCCCCACACCACCGGTCCCTAAATATTACACCAAAACCCATCCCAGCTGCGCCATCAGAGTGGACTTGCAATTCCGCCTCCACTAAAAACTCATCCCGCCACAGACTAACCCCGTTGTAATCAGCCAGAAAAGAAGACCAGATGTCTAAATCGTCCTTCATATCCCGGGTGACACGTATGTGGTGATGGGGCTGTGGCGAAC
>QEPC01011675.1:54989-65095 GCA_003113815.1 Sphenodon punctatus
GAGACGTTTGGGCATTGAGTATATAGACCACAGCCTGGTTATCATGCCAGAAACGAACTGTATGGTTGGCAAACTCATCATACCAGAGGTGGACGGCTAAGACTATCAGGAACAGCTCAAGGAATGTCAAGTCCTTAGTCATGCCCCCTTCGATCCATTCATTGGGCCAGGGGGCCCCACACCACCGGTCCCTAAATATTACACCAAAACCCATCCCAGCTGCGCCATCAGAGTGGACTTGCAATTCCGCCTCCACTAAAAACTCATCCCGCCACAGACTAACCCCGTTGTAATCAGCCAGAAAAGAAGACCAGATGTCTAAATCGTCCTTCATATCCCGGGTGACACATATGTGGTGATGGGGCTGTGGCGAACCGGCCAATTTGGCATACAGTTGCGACAGAAAAAATCTGCCGGGGGCCACCACCCTACAGGCAAAATTTAGACTACTGACTAAGGACTGGAGCTGTTAGACTGTGAACTTATGGGACAACCTGCACCCTGCGATTTTTGATTGCTGGGTGTTCAATTTATCGTGTGGAAGCCGGGATAACCCTTTTATTGTGTCCAGCTCTATGCCCAAAAACTGTAGTGAAGTGGCTGGGCTCACTGACTTCTCAGGCGCCAATGGGATGCCCAAACTGTCAACCATTTCCTGAAAGGACTCCATTAGCTTCTGACATTCATTGGTTCCAGCAGCACCCATGAAGAGAAAATCGTCCAAGTGTTTGGTGACATCCCCCCCATCTGCACACCACCAAATCAGCCATTCTATAAGCGTATTAAAATGCTCAAAGGCCGAACAGGAAATTGAGCATCTCATTGGCATGGCCTTATCAAAGTAAAATTGCCCTTGAAAAGTGAACCCTAGCAGGTGGAAGCTGTTTGGATGGACTGGCAACAAATGAAAAGCGAACTTCACATCACACTTTGCTAAAAGGGTCCTGGGTCTGTGGCATTTGACTAGCTTCACGGCCACGTTGAATGAGGTATAGCACACCATAGTGAGGTCTTTAGGGATGGCGTCATTAACAGACCTACCCCGTGGGTATGACAAGTGATGTATAAGCTGGAACTCACCCGGGGCCTTTTTTGGGGCTACCCCGAGCGGGGAAACTACCAGGTCGGGAAATGGCAGGGAAGAAAAAGGGCCTGCTATCCTGCCCTCAACTCGCTCCTTTTTCAATTTCTGTTCCACCACCGCTTCCATGCCTACCACTGACTTAAAATTGCGTACAGCCTTGTGAGGGTGGACCTCTCCCGCTGGTATGCAAATCCCTTCCCTAAACCCACCGACTATGTATTCTACCTCTCGTCGGTCAGGGTGAGGGGAAAGGGCCGTGGCCAACTTCTCTATTCTAATTAGTGTTGGGGCCCTTTCCTTGAGCCATCTGACCTGTTGCCCCTGGTCCTTCTTTCCCCGGCGCAGGGGCCCTACCTTTAGCAGAGGGCTTAGCCCTGGGACAGGCTGCGGCATTGTGCAGGCCGGCACAATTGGGGCAGGAATGCTTAAACCTACATGATGCACGGGAGCATTTTCTCGTCCGATCAAACTCGAAACATTGGTTCGACTGACTAGCTGTGGCCCGCTTGCCTTCACCACAAAAAAGATCGTTGGTGGGTGCCACCCCGCCCTTTGCTAATAGGTGGCCACTGCATGACCTGGGGGCTCTCGCTGCATCAACCATGCAATCCAACCATAAGTCAGGTGCATGGGTATCCCAGCGCATGCCTGGTGTGAAGACTGCCCGGTGGCGAAACTCTTCATCGTATCGGAGCCATGCCCCTGGCGGTCTGGACTCGTAGGCCCGGCAGACTATGTCCGCGTATTTAAGGAGCTCAGGAGCCTTGGCTGGATACACCTGAATCACAACTCCCTGGTAGATTGCAAAGACCACAGCCCAATTGGTCCAGTTCCTGTTGGCCTTAGGACGCTTAAAGCACTCCTTTTGCTTCTTATCTGCGGCTTCCGCCGGGTCCACCAGTGGGTCGCAGAAAAGGAGGGCAAACAAGTCCACAAATTCGCCTTTCCATATTTTTTCGCGTGTGACTGGCAACAGGTGTGCTCCGATGGGGGCAGACACCCATGCGTAGCCCACCCCAGTGAAAGTATACTGCCCAGTAACTGGACCCTGGTTATACCCAGGGGCTGGATGAGCCCCTTGGCCCCCCCAAACCTGGAACGCCTGCCCCACGTGGCCTGGGGCCGACAGTGTGGCAGGAGTGAGCCCGACCCCCCCCACGGGTGCAACAGGGCGGAAGGCCGGGACCCATGTCCCATTTCACCAGACCAATTGGGAGACCGAGTCTCCTGCCGAGTCTGGTCCACCCTCAGCCCCCGCGGCGGGCAGACCTGTAGCCACGGTGGGATACTGCGGGGCTCCCGCCACCCAGGGGGCTTCGAAAGTGGGACTTGTCCCCCAGCCTGCCCCGGGGTTCATCCCCCAACCCATAGGAGGGTACCTCCGATACATGGAGCTGGGGTGCCCACGGGGTAAGACCCTGGAATCATACCCGGTGCTGACCCGCCTGCTGCCACGTCATTCCTCATCCTGCTGCCGCCTTGCCGGTCGGCCATGTCCTGAATAGCTTGCTCCAATGCCGCTACCCTGTGGTGCAAATCCTCGTCCTCATCACTCTGGTTGGGCGCCCTGGATCCTGCAGGTTGGCCTTCTCCATCCCTGTCTCCGACAGATGAAGGGGGGGGAGGGCAAAGTCCCAACTAGGGCCCATCCCTGCACCCAAGGCGGACATGCCACCTGCACCCTGCAGGTAGGGCATTCCTGCAACTGAACAACCCCCACCCCCCATGCTCAGCTCTTGCTGCATACCCTGGGCCTGCATCCCTTGCCAGGGGGCACCCTGGAATGACTGGACCATGTGCAATGGCCCTGGGCCCCCAGAGGCCGAAGCCTGGGCCAGGCCGGCCCTTGCTTCGAGCGGGGCCTGGGTGCCCACTGCTGCTGCTCCCCGCAGCTCCACCCACAAGCATCTGGGTACAGGGGGGTCTTCAATATACCTGGCTTCGTTCACCTATCCCCCCCTCCGAAGGGGCGGGAGGGGCTCAGGTCCCCCTGCTGCTCCCTCCATTCCTGTGGCCCCATGTTGCTGAGGGTCACCTGCACCCCCCATGCTGCGAAGAAGGGCTTCGCATCCTTCCAGCCGCTCCTGAAGAGAGAGCTCCGCAGTCGGGGGGTGATGGCTGACTGCCCCCCCTTGTTCCCCTTCATGGCCTCGGGGACGCAGCAGCGCTCCGGGATCTTGGGCCTCATGGCCATGAGTACCTCCCTCACTCTCTGGTATGGGGCTCCCGGGGGCCCCTTCTCTGTATGTGGATGAGGGAATGGGGGGGTGCTGTCGCCTTCTGCCCCCCACCAGACTTGCCCTTCCTCTTTCTGGCCCCCATCCCCCCCCCACTTATTTGCAAGGGTGTGGGCTAGGGTGCTGGGTCGCCTGCGCAACATGCGCCGCGTATGGGTGGTGCACCAATCAAATAGCGTGCTCCAGCCGGGTCCAACTGATTCCCGCCATGCGGGCGCCCTCTCCGGGATGAACACTACCCCCCCCCGCGGATCAGAGTACCTCTGCGGGGTAAAGGGGGGGCATTACAGGCGACCGCGTTAGGGGACCGGCGCCATTTACCACACTGCTCCTGCTTAGCAACAGTGCCGCGCCACCCAGGGCCCCTGAAGGGGCATGACAACTCTTCTTTGCAGCCGGGGCAGCCGCAAAGGGGGAATTGATGCACCTAACTTCAGTTGTACTTCTCTCTTGTTTGTGCAAACAGAGCACTAAACCCAAGTAATGAAAGAGTGGGGAAAGAAGTATATACACCTGAAAAAACAGGAGTACATACTCCCCTTCCAGTGGCGGCTCCTAGTTCAGGGCTTTTGGGTGGTGCCCCACAAGCCCTGACTGGGCTGCTGCTGCTGCCCTACTGGTATGTTGGGGGGAATTTTTTTTTACAAAAAAAACACACACCCCGGTCCCTGACTTTTTGGGGGGGGCTTGAGGGCTAGGTCCGAGGAGGCTCAGGAGGCGCTATCTCTTACCCGATCTTCAGTTGGATGATCATCTGTGTGGGAAGCCTTCCAAGCGTCAGGTGCATGTGCACAGCACAGCACAGCCAGGCAGCTCGGGCAGGAGCAAGAGCACATGGTGGGCAGGCCAGGCAGGGCACCGGGGAAGGAGCTCCCAGTCCCAGTAACAATGCTGCGTGGACGCAGTAGAGGGTCCAACACACGTGTGTTGGGGAGCGGCGCCGGCAACAGGAGCAATGCACGCACAGAGAAAGTCATCATCATGCTATGTGACTGTGAGGTGGGGAAACAGCTAGCCATCTGCTTCATTGCGTGCGTGTGTTGGGTGGGTGGGGGACCCCAATCCCATTCCCTGCTTCAGAAGGGACTCCTGTGTGGTTTTAAAAAGAAATAAATTGTGATTCACGGGGCCTTAAATACTAATTCCCCCCCAACACGTACACGTGTTCCCCCCCAACACGTACATCAGAGGGCAAGAAGGGACTTTTGAAGCAGGGATTGGGGTCCCTCCAACATGCTGCATGTTGGAGGGACCCCAACTACTAATCCCCCCAACACATGCACACAATGAAGCAGATGGCTAGCTGTTTCCCCACCTCACACTCACATAGCACCCCGATGAACCCCAGAATCAAGAGCCAATAGCTGTTTTGCCTTCAAGGAGTTGGTCAGCCAGCCACTGACTCCCACCCCCCGCCATTCAGGAGTCCTTTTGTTTTAGGATTTGATCCCCTCCCAGGCTGAGGCTGGGTAAGTAAGTTCTCTCTGTGCAATAGTGCATGGTGCCTGACTTACTGTCTCTTGGCTCTCTTAGTTTCCCAAGTTTGAAGTAAGCTTGATGTAAAAAAGAAATCTTATCTGTTCAGGGAAGCTTGTTGATATTTTGGTTTGGGAGTTTGAATCTCAGTCACGAGTTAGTGGGACTAAGTGGAAAAAACCCTGCATGGTGGTTTGGTGTTTCATTCAATTCTTATCACTTGGCACGTTCTGAGATCGGTGTCTCTTACAGTCTTAGGGTCGTTTCAGACAAGACATTCTATCTCCACCCACTGCTCACCCACTATACATGTTACAGAGCACGTATAGGGCAACCCTGTAACTTGTATAGTAGGTGGGTTGTGGGTGGGGAGTGTCTTGTCTGAAAACGCCCTTACTCTGCCTGTGTTTTGGGTTTATAAATTATTTTTTTTAAGGTTGATGTGAATGCAAACTGTGTTATGTTCCAATCCTTGATCTGGTGTAAAGAGAACGGTGATTTGTGGGTTTCAATCTGTGGTTTGAATGGCATCAATCTTGCGTGGTTGTTTAGAATGCATCCTCCTCAGTATAGTTTCTTTTATTTTATATTTTAAGAAAGTGACAGCTGCAACATAACCTGTTATTCACCCGGATATTTTGTGGAGTTGCACAATGCCAGTCTGCTTCTTTATTTGTGGACCTTTCAAGAGATTAGGCAGGGAAATGGAATGGGCTTTTAATTGGGCCTGTAACATCTGCTCGCCCAGTTTCATAAATATTCTACAGTTGCTGCAGTGAAATTAATAATAATAATAATCATTAGTTAATATTTATTTTTATATAGCGCCCCTCTGCCCATGGCACTTGGAGCACTTTACATATAGTAAATAAACACAACTTTAATCCTCACAACAACCTGGCAATCTGAATGTAATAACCATATGTGATATCCCATAATATGGTTCTGCCCTTTTAGTATATTTTTTGTATTTTTAGCATAATTTTAATTAATTTTTAAATTGTGAGTTATAGTTATTGTGAGTTAATTATGAGTTGTAATTGTTGATTGTGTGTGTTGTAAGCTGCCCTGAGCTACTGAGCAGGAAGGTGCTGGGAAGGGCCTGTGTGCTCAGACAGGTGTTTTGTTGGTGTAGCTACTAGGGATGCTGGTCTGGAGGGGCCTAGTTTGGTGGCAATGCAGCCCTGAAATGGGCCAGACTTTTTAAAAAAAGTGCCTGTGTGCTTTGACAGGCGTTTTTGTGGTGTAGCTACTAGGGATGCTGGTCAAACGGCCAAACTTTTAATTCCACATCTCGCCTCGCTCTCCTTGTGAACATAGGAGAAAGCAGGTAGGAGCATGGCAGAAGAGAAGGCTGCAGACAACAAGGAAACCCTGTCCCCCACTGAACCCATCTCTTCCCCTTCCTCTTCTCATGCTCCAAAACAAAACCCTTTCCCTCCTACTTCTCCTCTGTCCTGTCTTTCTCTTCCCTTTCATTCTCTTCTGATTCAGCTTGTCGCAGAACAGGGAGCTAACTCAGTCCTCCCAAGTTCTCCAAGCCAGAAGGAAGGCTTGTCCCAAAGCCTACACCTTCAGAAGATTACAGGTGGCCAAGCATGCCATGAAAATTGAGGAGTCGAGGGTTCAGGATAAAGGTAGGCGATGGCAACGTGATCTATTTTTTTAACCTACTATGGTTAATTTAGACCCGGTGGGAAAGAGAGTGCACGAGACCCCAGTTAGAGGGTTCGCTATTCTCCGGTGGCAATGCTTCACACAGCAGCATTCCCAGCATTAAGTAATGTAATGTCCATCCAATGTTAACCCTGGGAACTCCTTGTTGCTGGGTTATGCCCTGGCTCTGCCTACTGTTGCCCTGGATCTGCCCCTAGGCCTGGTGGCGGCTTTGCCACTGGCAGCAGGTTGAACCCACCCACTGCCCCACCAGCCGTCAAAACCATCAGCCCCCACTGTCCCCTTCAAACTTTGTTTCAAAGTAATTGTTTTGTGACAAAGCATCTCTGGTGGAGTAGAGGGGATTGGTTTGCACTGTCTTCATCCAGGCAGAGACCTCCACAGCCTGCAGGACCTCTTTCCCTGTATGAAGACAGTGTGACCAGGGAACGGAGGGGATAGATAATCTCCATCCCCTTCACCCATAGTTTCTGGCAAGATGGAGGGGATTCACCTTGTGCTGTCTTGAATCTTGCTATGCAGGTCTTTACTTGGGTAAAGTCAGTGCAGACAGAGCCAGTGCAGTCCTCAGTGCACCCTAGGAGTGTGTGCGTGTCTGGCATTGGAAAGCTACTTTGGTTTAGTTGTTTGTTTTTAATGCTACTGAAAAGTTGTTACTTCAGTGTAAATACATCACAGTAGCTACTTTGATTCACTGCTGTTTATCATAAAATGGTTATAGAAACATGAGTTTGAGACTCATTGAAGTAAGAAGTGTGCCTGTGCTAACTGCTTGCAATTGCATTATCCTTAGTGCTGAAACTCAGTATTTGAAAATACTAATTTTTTACCAAGTATCTTGGTAAGGTTTAGTTGATACTTTTAGTTGATATTTGACTCAGTTTTACCGAGCAATCGACCTGGTACTCAGACCAGTATTTGGTCCTTGGGTAAATCCTTGGATGGACCCTGTAGGTTGTATTTTCCTGCAATGTAGAGGGCTTTTCCTGGTCCTATATAAGGGAACTCATTACTTGGAAAATACTAATTACTTGGATTTATTTTAACGAGTATTTTATAGAGTATCAAGTATTTGGCTGAGTTAACGAGGACTGGCCAAACACTCAGGGCCAATCCTTGAAAACTCAGAAATACTCGTGAAACATTGTTTTACTATTCAGTGCAGTCCTGATTATCCTCCTCATGGACTGCACATTGATTAACAGAGGATGACTGAACTACTTTTCAGGCTCCTCAAGTCTGGGTATACCTTAGAGGTCCCAAAGTCTCCAAATGATCAGTGTAAGCATCCTGCAGGGTTGACCCAGAGTCCACAACAAACATGTCTGTTGTATCTAGACATCATAACTTTGCCAGTATTTTTTACACCATATCATTATTCATACAATGAGATGACAAATGAGGCATAAATTCTTTAGAGGATTTCATTAAATATTTATCAGTGACGATAAATGCATTGTTAGCAACAACTCCGCTAAAGAAAAGCACACATTAACCATGATGTTGCTTACCAATCTGTCCTTTTCTTTTGAAGATCTCAGTTCATTCTAAAGACATCCTTACCCCTGGAGTTTCCCTCTAGACATGTCCCAGAGTAGCTAAGCACAACCAGGCATCCTCTCTCAAACTGAACTGTGTCGCACTTTAAAGACATTTCTACTCCTTATTCTCTTGGCAGAAAAGGGCTGTGTGACAGATCTAAAAGTATCAATTGCAAGGTTGTTATCTGACTGCAAATCCTGAACAATGGAGACATTTAGCTGAAATGAAAAGCTATTTTCCTTTTTGCAAAAAAATTGAGGAAACAGAATGGCCAATTTTTGCAGAAATTGAAAAGTTTTGGAAACAAAAATTTAGCCCTATAGCTGAACAGAAAAGCCTTTTTGCAAAAAAAAGTTTCAGAAATAAAATGACCAATTTTAGCGAAACTCACAAAATTTCGGAATCGGAATTTCAGCCCTGCCTCACATGCAGAGATTGGTCTAGAGAGTGAAGAACAACATTTCCCCAATTTTCATTCTTTAAAAGAGTCTAACTCTCCTACAATAGTCACTTTTATGATTGGGAACTCGGTGAAAACAGACATGATGCTAACTCCACTTCAGCATTTCTTATGCATGTTGCAGGGTTGCATATGACACCAGTACAGTCCTACAACATGCATAACAAATGTTAAAATGGTGTTAAAGTGGAGTTAGCGTTATATCTTTTTTCACTCTCTGAGAAGCTAATGTACATTCCCACCATGAAACAAATCTGATTACTGTTAAGCATAAAGTATTTTCCCCTTACTTGTCCCAAGTAATTGGTGCTTGTGGAAATCCTAGCACAACAGGGGGTTGTACAAATGGTATACAAGTCTGAGCCCACAGCTAGGATGAAGGAACTCCTTGAGTTTTACTTTAGATGTCACTCCTTTCTGGAGCTTGGAAGTCATTGGGTGATAACATAAGTGACAGAGCTGCCACAGCAACCTAGCCCTGGTCAGGAGGGGAAGCCGCACAGAATGGATCCAGCCATGGAACAAACATTCACATGGCCAAGCTGCCAGGGAGGGTGGGAATATGCATGAATGTGCAGCTGCCTGCCCCATGCTACATCCAGCACTCCACCCCCCACCATGATGAGCAGTCATGGTGGCCAATGATGGGCACCATGGCAACTGGCCATGGCAGATCTGGGCTGAGTCATGACAGGCTATAACAAACATTGTCTTCTGTGGCCCAATCAGGTGGACATCAGCTCGGCCTGTAATCCAGAGGTTTCCTGACTCATAGCCCAGGCTAGCCGCTAACATGCCTGGGAACAAATCTGGGTGAACATCTGGCAGACCCTAACTAATGTGCCGGCGGCTCATGGACTAAAGCAGGTCTCCCTAGACCAAAGTGGGCCACCATCGCGTTTAACACCATTTGTGGTGAAAAGTGAATGTGGCCATAGAGGGTCATGGTAACAATATACCTGCTTCAGAGATCTGGCTTAAGAACTTCCACACTAGGCAAGACCAATGGTACACCCAGCCCGGTATCCTGCCTCTTACATTGGTCTGCTTCGGAGAAGTGAAAACAGGTTACAATGGAGTGATCCATTTCCTGCTGTTCGCTCCCGGCCCTTGGCATTCAGAGATCTCGCCGCCGCCCCCGACGAACTTGATTAATATCTATTTATAGATCTATCTTCTAAGAGCTCAGTCAATCTTCCTTTGACCCTATTTATGCTATTGGCCTTCACAACATCCCCTGGCAATATGTTCCACAGGTTAATTGTGCATTGTGTGAAAAAGTACTCTGGTGCCAATTAATTTCATTGAGTGGCTCCTAGTTCTATTATTTTGAGATAGGATAAATAATAAACCCCTATTTTCTTGCTCTGCATCAATTATGATTTTGTCCTATCCCCCTTTGTTGTCACTTCTCTAAGCTGAAGAGACCTAACTACTAAGTCTCGCCTCATGTAAAAACCCTTCTATACTAGTGCTGAAACTTGATATTCAAAATTACTTGGTTTTTACTGAGTATTTCAGTATTCAACTTGGTTTTAGTGAGTAACCGAAGAATTCGGTATTTGGTACTTGGTCTAGTACTCAGACCAACATATGGGACTTTTCCTGCCCCTATATAAGGTGATTTGGT
>QEPC01011675.1:100237-112573 GCA_003113815.1 Sphenodon punctatus
CTGGGGAAGAAGGGCTGGAAGACCAGTGGAGGATGGTGCAGAGGATGATAGGAGGGGGAACCCACGGGAAGGGGGGAAGGAGAAAGGGGCTTCCACACACCAGGGGGGAAAGGGGAGCGGAGGACCCAGGAGGGGCAAGGAAATACACACTGCCCGCAGGCTCACCCAACCCACACAGGCTTCCTAAGGATCAGCAGTAGGGAAGTCTTCACTCAGTCACAGTCTCCATATGCAATACGGATACAATGGGGAACAGGGGGAGAGGAACAAATGGGGAAGTGGAACAGGAAGGCGTCACACCACAAATCAACACTCAAAAACCACTTAGCTTGCACACGGGGGCCATCCCTTCCAGGCACGCAGCTCTGTTCACCAGCATTGTTCCCTTTGAGCTGCTGTTTCATAAAGGGGAGGCCCCGCCCCCGAGTGTGCCTGGAGGTGCGCCGAACTTCTCAGCGGCGGGTGTGGCTCCATGCCTCTGCAGGGAGGCTCTGATGTGCCCGGACTAGCAGGTCCCATGTGATTGCCTGCCAGGGCTCTTGGGAGCGGAGTCATGCTCGTCTCGTGGGCTGGGGTATGTTGTTTGCTGCGGGGGGTGGGGTTCCCGGCTGGTACGTGCGCCCGCCGGGCTGCTGAGAGGCGGCTGGAGTGGTGGCGGGTGACAGCTATTGCCGATTAAAAGTTACTTATATAATTTCTTACCTTTTGAAAGGTTTTTTTTTGCTTGCCATGAGCAGTGAGGGGTCATAGCACCATAGAAAGCTATTGCTGCAGGTTGTATGCCTGGGAAAGCCAAATGGCTTCAGCTTTTGTCTGTGGTGGTTGTGGCTTCCCATGGCCTTTGCTGACATTTCGGTGAGGCCTGGTATTCAGAGAGAAGACCCCATTCTCCTAGGCAGCCTACGTGCTCATAGGGTGGTGCATGAACACAATAGGGCTCTATGTATGCCTGATGGATTAAAGACACCATGCAACCCTGCTGCAGTTCCAAGTTCAGCAGAATGGAAGAATGGAATTCCTGGACAAGGTGAGAGAATGGGATGTGAACAAGAGAGTGACTTTTCTTGACATTTGCATTTCCAGAAGTAGGACAGTCGCCACTGGACTCCTCGGAGGCTAGACCTTCCCTGCCATTTTTTTCTCATCACTGTTCTGATGACAGTGAGAGCATACCTATGGGGTCACTGGGAGTGCCTGGATTGGATGGCAGAGAGTAATCTTTTTTTGGGGAAACAAGTGATTCTGGGTACAAGGAATGTGAACCAACTGAAGGCGAGCTTGTTGCCCCGTATGAGATTTGGACACTCGGACAAATGCAGAAAGCCCTCACGAGTGGGGATGTGTTCTGCCCCCACTCTATGGTAATGCAGAAGATGCTAGAGAGGGGGTACAAGAGGCACATGTTTGACTTTGGGTTTTATGCAAATCGAGAGGGATTTTCAACACCATAACAGGCGAGAGCCCAATAAAACTGAGTACTGCTACCTGCAGTGCATCAGTGTGAGCCATGGATATGAGAAACCAGATGGTGACGGCATTCTTTTCATGTCAAATTTTACTTTAGCTTTCAGTTTTCACTATAGGTGCTCAATAAAGTATACAATTTTCTCAATAAACTTGGCATTCTGTGCATAGCAAAAGGTTACTTCCAGCTATCAAGTGCTGGAAGTTATTTAAAAAAACCTCAGGTATGAACCTCTGGGGGTTGGCGGGGCAAGCAGGCATTGGATCACCTCCCAGAGTTGGTCACAGATCACCTCCCATAGCCCCAAAGAAAGAAAAACCTGCTGCAGCTGATTCTTCTTATGGTTCATCCTGGCTTTGAGTCATCCTAGGGAGTGGGATATTGATAGGGATGGGTGAACAGAACGCGGTTCGGATGCTCAGTCGTTCAGTTCGAAACCCGAGTTCAGGTTCGATGGTTCGGTTCAGCCGAGTTCGGTTTGGCCGAACTTGGCCGAACATTCAAAAATAGCGAAATTGAAACCAAAACAAAATCAAAACCGAAACCTAATTTTCTGCCCTGGAATGACATTTTTCCTGCCTCCAAACTCATCCGAACTCATCTGAACACGACCGAACTGTTCGGTCGTTCGAGAGTTCGGTTTCGATGTTCGGTTTGGACGTCCGAACAGACCGAGTTCGGTCTGAACTCCGAACATCTGAACCACATTCACCCATCCCTAGATATATTGAGAAGAAGTAGGGGTTGGTGGGGAGAGCACAGGAGAAAAGAATGCCTGCCTGTGTGTTAAGCTTGCCATGCTGAGCCTGTGCTAAAGCAGCAAATTCTTTTTCCGCTCTATTTCATTCCGCCATTTCGGAATTGCCTGCGACTTTCTGCAGCTTTTCCGCTGGCATTCTGCAAATTCCGCTGGCATTCTGCAAATTCTGCTGGCATTCTGCTAATTCGGAAACTGTGAGAACAACCTCGGAAACTGTCAACAAACCTTGTTCCGCTACTTTGCAGTGCTGGTGGAAATTACGGAAGATCAAAAATGTCGGAACAAACATTGTTCTGCTATTTTCACAGCTGGCGGAAGTAGCAGAATGAAAGTAGTGAAACAGCAGAAGTAACGGAATGAAAGTAGCGGAATGAACATCTCTATCACACTGTGCTGCTGATTGCGGAAGAGCTTTTTCCATCAGAAAAAACCTACCATAGCGGCTTGCCATTTCAGCCCTGTTTGGAGGCTGAGTAGGTGCTGCCCAAACGCACAAGAAATACATGCAGGTGGCTGTCTGTTCGTTAGACTTGACATGCTAAACATGTGAGTGGGGGCTGCATGGACGGAATCTGGACTCCAGGGGGCTATTCAAAGTTTGCGAGTCAGACTCTTATCTGCAAATGGCTGTGGAGGACGAATATTGGTAAATAAGTAAGTTGTACTGGCTGGATGTCAGCATTAAGCAAGTTTTTAATAGATAATTGGTATTGAATTCTTGCACCATAATTGCCTTTTCAAATCTACAGAGACACTTCTCCCAGCTTTGGTTGTACTATTTGCTGTTAGTTAAAAATCAATTAATTAGTAAGGATACTCTATGGTGGTTGAAACTCTGCATCCTCATCTGAGTGTGCAGCTTGTAGTGGCTTCAATGTCTCCCTGAAGGCAGGATTAGCCAAGTTCAGCAAAACTGAATGTAAAACCAGCACCGGATTTTGAATTTCTTTTAGAGGAAAGATGATGACACCTTGGCTTTTACAAGCATGCTTCTTCTGTCCTGCCACACACTCAAATAAATGATACTTTGGGGATGTCTAGAATAGCTTTCAAGAGTAACCTGAGGTGATGGGAAATGGTATATACTATAATAACATTTTAGGTGTTTCATAAAAAACCCTGAGGCAGCCATTTTATTTTTTTTAAAGAAAATGTTACCAATGTAAGATATGCATATGTGAAACTTCAAGACAGAGAGAGTCTGAAAAGCCAGGGGCTCTACTCAGTGGTTCCCAAAATATTTGTTTGTGACACCTCATTCTGAGACTTGTATTTCTTTGGCTTCAGGCAGCAGCAAAGACATGCCAAAAAATGTTGCATACTAGTTGTGGAAGCATCGGAAGATGGCATATGACCCCACTTAGTGCCCTGCTGCACAGTTTGGGGAACCTCTACCAAAATGAAGAATCGCATAAGTGGGGTGGCATGATGCTGGCTGGCTGTGATCTAATATGACTGCCAGCATGGAACCATCAGTGAGTGTTTCCAGAATTCCCTGCGCTTTTCATCCCCTGATGCATGGAAGGAGCAGAACATCTGGGTGAGCATCAGCTAAAGGTCCCACACAGGGCAAGATTTCTAGTTGCCCACCCTCTTGTTCCTTCAAGCTTTTCCTCTCCCATGTGGAGAGGGAATGGGAGAATCAGAATGTGTGGCTCTTGGCCCTGTACAGCATGGTGCTGGAGCAAGTTAGGTGGACAGGTGGTGGTTAGGGTGTGGGGAGCATTCTTGCCTTAACACTAGTCCCATTAACGTGTTCATGCATTCCAGGTTTTTGTGTCCATTGGTTATTTAATGGTTACACTGTTTGAAAGATAATCTAAATGAAATGGTCAAAATTGGTGGGCTAGGAGGAATATTTTTGGATAGAAGACTTGATTCGATTCTCCAACACAATGATGCAGGTAGTAACCTAGGCACTGCAGCTAGCGTAAGCACAGCTTAAATTGGAATGCGTGAATAGCAACCAAAAAAAAAAGGGGGGGGGGAATAACGCACACGTTAATAGACACTGATTCAACTCTGTACGAAACCCATGCATTATTCCTAAGTTATTAACTTTCTGACACAGTTTAAATTGCCATAAATTAAATCTGCATGAATGGTTGAGACCCCCTGTAGTGCAAAATGTTAGGGAATGATAACTGGTAAGAAGTAAATTTTAAGCCAAGGGTGAAAGCTTAACTGATGCAAGTTGATGGAATTCCTTATCTGTGTTGACAGCGAAAATTCCAAGAGGACCTTGGGTTGTCCTGATGAGGCCAATCAAAACTGCAGTAATTAAATCACTCCCTAAAAATTTCTCTTGTTGCAATTAGCGGCCGACGTGCCATGGCTGTGTATCTTTTGCACTGGCATTCTTGTACTGAGCCAAAAGAAAAATGCTACTCCACTGATTAACTATGGGGGAGTAACCCAGCAAGACTTTCAAGTTTTTCATATTAATTTATTGCCTCTTTTCTTTAGACCAGTCTAAAAAGTATGATGGAGAGCATTTAGCAAAATGTTCTCAGTGGCTTTTGATACAATGGAGACAAAATCCTTACAGCTTAAAGAAAGCTGTAATGCTGCAGGACAGGCACAAATATATCCTCAATCCCATCAGATCTGTTGTTGTTGAATTACGTAGCACAAATAAAGGCAGTTTAAAATTTATTGGGGTGAAATATTGAGTGTTTAGAGCCTGGAAGATCTAGAAAATAATAGGCCTTTGTTCTTCTTTCTACCTGACTGTAAGTCTGCAAACTGACTCAGCAGAATACCCAGAAAGTAAACCTAGTTAGCATAAATTTTTAATGGAGGACTCCTGCTGCTTGAGGCCTGCCCTGGGGTGGAGTCTGTCATCTTTCTGCCTCCATAGCAGATAATCTAGTTCTTCATCAAGCCCTCATGCAAGGACAGGGTGCAGCTGAGTTGAAGACATTAGTTCGTTTTTGTAACTGTTGCCAACCTACATCCGCCCTGTGATCCATCATCTATTCTTGTTATGCCGGGGGTGGGTGGTAATCTGGGATGGGAGAGCTTGCTCAGAGGCATCTTTAAGAAGTTATGAACCATGTCTTTGGGGTATATTTCACTAGACGAATATCCCAGTTTCCAATATCCAGTACCTGGACATTGGGAATCTAAATCAGGTGTTTAACCAGACTCTTGACAAAGACTCCTAATTCCTGGACTATCCTGGTGAAAATTGGATGGGCGTGGCACTGGCAACTCTAGCTCACATCCATTGCTGGGGCCCCTGACGATATGCCTTGGTTCTTCCTGCTCTATGCTGTAGTACACTGTAATTTAGTTAATCTAAGGGTTGTTTTTTTCTCTTTCTGTTTTAATTAGGGATAGACATGTAGCTACCAGGGGGGAGAGTGAGGGAACTTACTCCCTGCTCCCACCAAACTTTTACCCTGCCTATTTTCTCTCCATCTGTGCTAGGAAGCAATTTTAAGTTGTCTAAAACAAGTTTTGACCCATGGAGATTACAGATTTGTGAACAAGGCTGACCTAACCTACATGGGACGTGCTATGTGTAGTCAACTGACTCTTGCATCAAGAGCTGCCGGTATAAAGAGCTAAAATGGGTAGCACCTTTGCTATCGATGGGTAATACCTAGAATTTCAAGAAGTCTAGGTGCTCAATCGGAACTCAGGTGCCAAGCCCTGGCAGTACCCCCAAATTCCAGGTATTACTGCTACTGAGTTTTCAATTACCAGCATTGATTTTCCAATTGGTAAACGGAAGTCAGAAAATTGGTACCAGAAATTGAAAATTTGTTGATGAGGCAGCTGTTGAGCATTAATCGGGTACCAATTAGTACCTGCTGTTATCGGGTTGTGTACTGTAATTTTGATGGGTATATACATTTTTGTGGGTACTCATTTCAGCTCTACCTTTGTTTGAGTCCTGTAAGGTAATTCTGGACTTGAATTTCTGCATATGCCTGCTATATAATCATGGAAGGCAATCAGTATTCACAGTCGCCACCCCCTTGCACTTACTGTAATGCAATACACCCAGAATATCCTCACTACCCCATCCCCTTTCTCAGTCTAGCTAGGAGCCTGAGTGGAGGGTCAGACTCAGGACACATTTATTTGTTAACCAAAACCTCACTTCTGTTCTGCAGATTTCTTAAAGTGCTTTTAAATTCTACCCCCCTATTCCCACGTTACATAGTCTGTGCATAATTAATAATAGGTGAATATTTCTGCGCCAATAGTCCTTCCCCATTAGGAAGCTCCTGCAGGGAGTGCTAGGCTGGAGATCAGCTGCTGGAGGGCTGATCCATCAATTCGGGTGCATTTTTCTGTTCCCACATGCACAGTTAGGCACATTTTTAAATATACACATTTTTCTTGTCCTTCCCATGTTCTAGATTTGTCAGTGTTAAAACACCCATCCTTGTAAAAGTAGGATTTGGGGACCTAGTCATGCACATCTTACAAAAGCGTGTTTAGCCCCAAACACTCTGATCAGAGCATTCCCATGTGCAGGGAAATGAAAACAGTGAAGAAATGTGAAAATGCCCTCAATGCCAGATCCTGGGAACTTGGAGTCCCATGCAAAATGCTGTTGCAAGCCCACTCCTAACAGGAATCTTTGATGAATACATTCTGACTCACCGATTAGAAAAAGGGAAATGTTACCATAATTAATTTTTGATGTTCAGTTAAACATACATTTCCCTTCAGGGCCCAGGTCTCCCTGTATTGCAGACCCAGTAACACCATATGTTAAGCATATGTTATGTTTCTAGTTCATTCATGGGTCTCATGAGTTGGAGGCCCCTCTCAAATCACCACAGGCCCTCCATAGGCAAGTTCCCCCAGGATGCAGCTCTCTGGACTCACATTTTACACCACTGCTTCTCACGCTCATATTGTCATTTCAAATTTACTCATGGACACCATCCATGTATTTAGAAGTCTGTGTGGGGCACCACCACCACCACAAATCCAATACATGGGGCCCTGTGAAGTTTCATGTTTTTTGCTATTCTGGATCTGATCCTGGTCAGACTCCATGATCTGATCATTTCTCCTGATTTGGGATTCTACAAATTGTTCTGTACAAAGATCCTAGTGGGGCCTCTTGGCAGAGGTTCTGTTATAAGCTGGTGCATTCAAATTCACTAGAGGGGCTCCTCCTGGTGGGGGGGAGGGGGGCGACGAGATGCTCTGAGAACATGGTCCATTATTGTTCGCCCGTATTTTAGATAGGGCAGCAATGGTTATACTTTCTCTCATCTTACATTTTGGGGAATAATTACCAAGAATGTTGTATTTATTTATTTATATTATTTATTATAAACATTTATTAGCTGCCCATCATGCCCATGGCATCTCGGGGCAGCTTACAACATAAAATACACAAATAAAATCAAATTAAAAAACACAACCCCATTCATTTAAAATATCATAAAAATCTTTAAAATACCCCCCAACTACCCCACGAAGATATACCCCCCCAACTACCCCTCAACTATCCGCAAGTAATGCTTGCATTTTGGGGGCACCCCATTGGACTATCCAAGGACCAATTGGGTGCCCCAAAAGGAAAGCATTACTAGAGAAACTGACAAGACCCAGCTGAGAGTGCTGCAGAGTCCAGCTCCACGGTGCTCCAACCCGGACTTGTCAGTTTCAAAGACGGGCCAGGGCTTCCCCCACACAGTGCTCTGATATGTGCTGTAGCTGGGAAGCTGCTTTTGAAACTGACAACCATCAGCCAAGAGCACAGCGGAGTCCAGTCCGCAGTGATCCTAGCCAGGGCCTGTCACTTTCAAAGACTGGTTGCTGCTCCTCTGTGCCCCCCCACCCCCCGCTCAGGTGAGAGGCACTGTGGGGGAGGGTAAGCAGCCTTTGAAATGTACAAGTCCTGGATGCAACTGCCATGGAGTTGGGCTCTGCTGGGGCCTGTTACTTTCAAAGGCCAACCAGTCTTCAAGCAGCCCATCGGGTCCCTTCAGGATATGTGTTAATAAACAGAACAAAGAGGAACAATTGCTCTTACTAGTAAGGACCAATAAAAGCACATGCAACCAGTCTGTGAATTATTCATGTATACAGTGTTGCAATGCACAGCCTTTTTAGCAATTTACTTTTCTAGCTCATTTACACTTGCTATTTTTAAGTGAAGGAAAGATAAGAGAAAATCACATAATTGCAAAGATTACAAAATGAAACAAGGAAAATATTTGTCCCTTAAACTTTAAGTTGCAGTAAGCTAATGAAGAGGAACTGATTTATTTACAGTGACAGCAAACCACCAATGCCAGTTTTAGCACTGACATAGATTTGGGCTGGCACCAATGATGATAAGCTACAATGCTGTTTTATTATAAAATGATTTCATAGCACAATGGCATAAAGTCTTTGTAATGAGACCCCCCAACTAGTGGTCTTGGAAAATTGGATAGTATTTCTAAATTTGGATAAATTAAATACTGCAAATTGGTGATTTATTAGATCTTTTAGGGAAGGCAAAGCATTCAATCCTCCTTCTGACACCAGACGTCATGGGACTCTCTGAGCATTGGTCCTTGTCCCTATCTTGCACCCCCTGTGAGCAGTAGCAGCATTAGGCCACTATGGAGGAGCTGGGGTTTGTCCAGTTGCTACGTGAAGGGCATCCTCCAGCGGCAATTAAGATCACCAGGCGGGTGGGTGAGATGATTTCACTGGAGGACCAGCCCCTCAGCAGGATCAGGGATTCTGCCGGCTGTTGGCACTGCTTGTGTCTCAGTACCAGATGCCCTCACGCACCACCTTCAGCAGGCAGGTGGTGCCCTCCCTGTATGGGGCAGTCAGGGAGTGGGTGAGGGAGCAACTGATCAGTGCAGGTGGGGCTGTTGTGCATTTCACCACAGACATTTGGATCAGCTAAAATACACAGCATGCCTACCTGGCCCTCACTGTTCACTGGTGGCAGCTGGGGGTGGCAGGAGGAGGAGCAGTAGGTGGCAGGGGTGAGGGGTCAGAGTACAGGTGGGCCCTGATTAACATCCAGATCATGGAAGATAGCTACACTGCCGACAACATCAGGTACACCTTGGCCACCGTGGTGGACGGGTGGTTAAGGGAGGATGCACCATTCACCAAAGGGTTCGTGGTCAGAGACAACACGGCCAATATGAAGAAGGCAGTGTGGGATAGTGGCTTCCAGCACCTCCCTATGCTGCCCCACCTGGTGGTGAAGGATGACCTGACCCTGGGGGAGAAGAAGGTAGTTGGCAGCGGCAGCCCCCTTACCCTGCTGATTGAGAAGGGCAGAAAAATCACAGGGTATTTTAATAGGAGCATGAGGGGCAGGCACCTCTTGAGGGAGAAGCAGGTGGAGCTGGGGGCACAGCAGCACTGCCTCATGCAGGACATGAGTACGAAGTGGAACTCCACCTACCTCACGCTAGAGCATCCAGTGGAGCAGCAGTGGACCTAGGATTGATAAGATCCTAGGGATGTTTATTACAGATGAGTCTTTTCGGAACAAATGGATTTCCATTTTAAATAAATGTTCCTTTGATCTCATGCTATTACTTATAGACAGGTTTAAATCCAGAAGTGTAGAAGTAGGAAATGATCTTGAAATTGTTAAAAAAAGGTTTACATGCTAAATCTGAGGATAGAACCATCAAATCCAAACAGGAAGAAATTGATCAGGAACTTATATCCCAAGAAAAGAGATTAAGGAGGCAAAAATTAAAAAAATTATTAGGGATCAAGTTGATAATGATGATAATAGGGCATATCCCTGGTTAACCAAATGGACCCAAAGATAATCTTTTAAGAAGAAGGTTAGTTTTAATTTAGATTCAGACTCCATCAGAGATAGTTCATCAACTATCTAGTGATGGGCGAACGCGGTTTGGAAGTTTGGACCGAACTCGACCAGTTCAGTCAACCCAACCCAACCCAACTCGGCTCTGTTCACCCATCCCTAGTTCAATGGGGTTTGAATTTCCGAACTTTGTTCGGAAGTTCGGAGTCCGGACCAGACTCGAATAGTTCAGTCGACTGAACCGAACTTCCAAACTGAACCGAATTTCCGAACCAAACCAAATTTCTGAACTCAGTTCTGTTCGCCCATCCCTACAACTATCAGTCATAATTATTATTACTTTTTGTATATTTTCCTATAACAATACAATTTTACAATTGATACTTTGTAAATTCGCAATCCGTGATTCTTGTTTGTTGGTATTGACCCATCATGGATTTTTGTATTATAGTCTCTTTCTCTGGTTGTAGACCAGCAGTTGGTCATGCATGAGGTAGCCCTCGAAGGGGAGATCGTGGTGACGAGGCTGCTAGCGCCGGTAGAATGCGTCATGATGTACCAGACCCTATACGTCCTTAAGCCCTTTAAGGATGTGACAGAGACCCTAAGTGCAGTGACAGCCACCCTGAGCCAGGTCACCTCCATGGTCCATAGTCTGGTCAGGCAAATGGAAGGTTTTCTGACAGAACAGGGATGTGTGTGTGTTGAGCGGTGCCTTGTTCCAGAGGTGGTGGCCCTGGTATGAAGGTTGAGGGAGGGGATCAAGAGCCGGTTTGACCCCCTGATCAGGAAAGAAGTCTATATTATCTCCACCATGCTGGACTCCAGGGTGAAATCAAGTGTGGCATCTCACACGGCAGACGTCACCCTGAGAAAGCATTCACTGGTGGAGAGGTTCTGGGCAGTAGAGAGTGGTATATGGCGACAGCAACAGGGCCGTATGGATAGGCAAAGCAGCAGCAGGTGGGAGGACATACAGAGCACCCCCAGCAGCAGCTCTGATAGTAGGGCCAGCAACAGCAGCTCCTCAGTGGCCAGGCCTATCACCCACTGAACCACGCCAGGGTAGGCAAGGTGGGCAAAGACAATTGGTAGGGATGGGACACCACGGAGAATACCGGATACCAGATTTACCTGTATCAGATCTCCCTGGTATCAGATTTACCAGTATCAACATACTGTATTTTTAACACTGGCCGCTTTACCATTTTTTTTACATTGCGGCTATTGACTTCAATGGCCGCAATGTAAAAAAAACTGGTAAAGCAGTCAATGTTAAAAATCAGGTATGCCGATACTGGTGAATATTGGAATATTGGATTAATCCAATACACCTGATTATTGGGTGTTTTGGATTTATCCGATACCGATATTCCCACCCCTAGCAATTGGGGAGGAGGTTGACAGCAGCATCAGGCAGAGACAGAAGGAGCCTGACAATGTGGAGATTATTATTATTATTATTAGCAAGCATTTATATAGCGCAAGCAATGTACCTGGCAATTTAAACATTATTTGAATAGACACGGTTCCTGCCCTAGGGCTTAAAATCTGAGAATGGCAGTGGAGAAGTATCTGGAGGAGCCAGTGTTTTACCACAGCAGCGATACCCTGCAGTACTGGGTGGAGAAGGGGAATGTATGGCAGGCCCTGACTAAGGTGGCACAGGAACTGGTGTCCTGCCCACCAACCAGTGTGACCAGCAAATGGATCTTCTCTCAGGTGGGGGGACATTGTGGTCCCCACCATAGGAAACTGGGGGCTGGGTTGGTTGAGCAGTTGCTGTTCCTGATGTTCAACCTGCCACTGCTGGGTTTCCCTGAGCTGGCTGTGAACTCTGAGTGAGGGGGCAGTGGCACACTGGAGACTTCCGCCAGGTCTCTCTCTTGATGCCTCCTGCTCCCACCCCTCTTGCCCCAATGCTGGATGGGGCTGCTGCACTCTCTCCTCACTTTATTATCCTCCCCACAGGGCAATTTCATCCTCTATTATTCCACCCCCCTCCCAGGGGCAATCTCTGCATGTTGACACCCTGTAACATAGGGTAGTGCCAACAGCCAGTGCCCACCTGCCATTCCATCTACTTCACAAGGTGCCATTGGCCACTCTGGGGCACACTCTGCAAGTTGAAGCCTTGACTTTGTGACAGGGATATGACAGCTGTATACAGAGATTTACACGCCGTGGCAGTGGCTGGACTGCACTGGCCAATGCCACCTGCTATACAGAACCAGAGAGAGAGAGAGAGACATGCTCCTGTCCATGCCAACACCTGCCATACATGACCAGAGAGAGAGAGGGGCTCCCACTCCCACTGCTAGGACAAGAGAGAGAGAG
>QEPC01011675.1:113892-154705 GCA_003113815.1 Sphenodon punctatus
GGAGAATACCGGATACCAGATTTACCTGTATCAGATCTCCCTGGTATCAGATTTACCAGTATCAACATACTGTATTTTTAACACTGGCCGCTTTACCATTTTTTTTACATTGCGGCTATTGACTTCAATGGCCGCAATGTAAAAAAAACTGGTAAAGCAGTCAATGTTAAAAATCAGGTATGCCGATACTGGTGAATATTGGAATATTGGATTAATCCAATACACCTGATTATTGGGTGTTTTGGATTTATCCGATACCGATATTCCCACCCCTAGCAATTGGGGAGGAGGTTGACAGCAGCATCAGGCAGAGACAGAAGGAGCCTGACAATGTGGAGATTATTATTATTATTATTAGCAAGCATTTATATAGCGCAAGCAATGTACCTGGCAATTTAAACATTATTTGAATAGACACGGTTCCTGCCCTAGGGCTTAAAATCTGAGAATGGCAGTGGAGAAGTATCTGGAGGAGCCAGTGTTTTACCACAGCAGCGATACCCTGCAGTACTGGGTGGAGAAGGGGAATGTATGGCAGGCCCTGACTAAGGTGGCACAGGAACTGGTGTCCTGCCCACCAACCAGTGTGACCAGCAAATGGATCTTCTCTCAGGTGGGGGGACATTGTGGTCCCCACCATAGGAAACTGGGGGCTGGGTTGGTTGAGCAGTTGCTGTTCCTGATGTTCAACCTGCCACTTCTGGGTTTCCCTGAGCTGGCTGTGAACTCTGAGTGAGGGGGCAGTGGCACACTGGAGACTTCCGCCAGGTCTCTCTCTTGATGCCTCCTGCTCCCACCCCTCTTGCCCCAATGCTGGATGGGGCTGCTGCACTCTCTCCTCACTTTATTATCCTCCCCACAGGGCAATTTCATCCTCTATTATTCCACCCCCCTCCCAGGGGCAATCTCTGCATGTTGACACCCTGTAACATAGGGTAGTGCCAACAGCCAGTGCCCACCTGCCATTCCATCTACTTCACAAGGTGCCATTGGCCACTCTGGGGCACACTCTGCAAGTTGAAGCCTTGACTTTGTGACAGGGATATGACAGCTGTATACAGAGATTTACACGCCGTGGCAGTGGCTGGACTGCACTGGCCAATGCCACCTGCTATACAGAACCAGAGAGAGAGAGAGAGACATGCTCCTGTCCATGCCAACACCTGCCATACATGACCAGAGAGAGAGAGGGGCTCCCACTCCCACTGCTAGGACAAGAGAGAGAGAGAGAGGTGCATCCTGCCCAAGCTGCCACCCGCCAGAACCGGAGAGAGAGCGTATCTGTGCTCATGCTCAGTGCTCACATCCAGCAGTCAACCCACCAGAATAAGACAAAAACAAATATGTGCCTGTATCTGCTATCACCTGTCGCAATGATTGAATGAAGTGAGCACACTTGCTCACTAATTCTCTCTTTCCCTTATGCCCTGCTCCCCGTGAGGCAATCATTCAGGGACTTCCTAAGACTAGCCCCCAGGGCAATCTCTCTGTGAGATGAAGAAACCCCATCACTCAGGGGCTTCTCAGAGCGGGCACCTACCGATGCCCACTGCTGCTGCAACAGCAGTTCTTGCTCTTCATGCCATATACATTTTTTATGTCATAATTTTTTTTTATGATTTACCAATTCCCAATTGATAAATCCCAAATTAATTCCCAAAATTTCCAATTGATATACCAATGACCTGAAGTCATTTCCCAGGACTAGAAGTTGACTAAAGTAGAAGTGTTTTAAGAAGAAAAACTGAAGGAGTGGAAAAAGTTTTTAAAAAAAGAAAAGAAAATTTGGAATCAGAAGTAGTTTTCTGGCACTGGACGTTGCTGAAAAATTGTTGGAACTTGACAGAAACCTAATAAAATCTCTCTCTCTCACGCCCTGCCCCTCCTGGGGTGCTGTCTGCAAGTTGAGAACTCGGAACATCTTGGGACTAATATTCTACCAGTGCTGCTTCTTCTTGTGTCCACCTGCCCACTGTCTACCTGCTCTGTCACTGCCACCTGTTGCTCCTGGGGTGCTTTCTGCAAGTCAAGACATGGGCACATCTTGGGGCTAATACATTACTAGTGCTGTTGCTGTCAGGTAGGGATATGACCAGCTGTATATATAAAGATATTCTGCCACCTGCCAGAAGAACCACAGAGGGATTACAGATGGGACAGGTCAAAATCAGCTGGTAACAAATATATTTTTTACTAAATAATTTCAAAAACCTTTTTATCTATGAAGAAAATTAACATTTGAATTACGTACAAAAAGGCCGGCGGAGGGGACAACTTAAGATTCTTCTATCCTGTCCCCTAGAACATGAGGAAAAGGGGACAACAGTCATGGGGAAAGTGGTATAGGGACCTCTGCCCCATGCCACCTTGCAACATCAACATTATTCCCTTCCAATGCACCAGGGACTGGCAGAACGGCTCCACGTCATCCTTTTCAGTGCAGACATAGTCGACGTATGTTTTTGCCTGCTGCTCCCTTATCTCAAGCGCCTGGAACCGCTCCACCAGACTTTCCTTGACGTCCCTCATTGCGGCCTGGAAACCCTTGAGATACTTACTGGCAGGGTTCTTCAATGCCCTACGAAATGCCTTAACTTTGGGTGTGTCCTCCTCACTCAGGGCTGAGGAATCAGATGAGCTGGAGGGGGAAGGACAGGGATGCCTCTTGAGGGATTTCCTTCTCCCCTCCTCTTGATCTTCCTCCCTCTGTCTGTGTCTGCCAGTGCCACCAGATCCACTCCTCTTCACCTCAATGAGGTGGACTGTCTCTATATGGCGGATGAGGCCAGATGTGGTCCCCTGTGACCCCTTTGTGATTTTTTTGTGTCAGATCTAAAGAACATAAGAAAATAGGAACATTAGAAGTGCCACAATGGGTCAGACCAGTGGACCATGAAGCCCTACATCCTGTCTCCACAAGTCAACAACCTCTGTGTCTGGGGAAGGATTTTCTAATAGGTCATAGGACAATCAATTTCTCTGTTGTACCAGCTCCCTGCCTTACCTTGTATTGCGTGAAGCTGCCTTTTGGGTTATGGAAATACTTCCATACCGCACATCTTGTTGGCCTGCTTTGAATATGGGACATCACTCTTGATATGGGGTTTTGTTAACATCATCACCCTCTCTGAAACAAGAACACATGGCACCTACATAATGTTATACAATCATGGTGATGCCTCCAGTCCTTTCAAGCCCAATACCCATTTTCCACACCAACTGGATGGATGGTGCTGCTGTTTTCTTGCCTCTTTCCCTTTCTCCCACCTACACCACCATCTGGGTTGCTGTCTGCAAGCTGAAACCCTGGCATGTCTTGGGGTGCTGCTGCTGCTCATGCCTGACTGCCTACCGATTCGGTATCCTTTCTGGGCTCACGTGATCACGATACCAAAAATATTTTTTTTGTTGGTGCATGAAATTGATATTGATACCAATAACGATACCAAATATCTTTGTTTGAAATCGGTACCAATATCAATAACAATGATAACAAAAAATGACATTTTATTACAAACAACCACAAAAATGACATGTTTTAATAACAAAAACGACAATGGAAAACGACATGGGGTCCTGGTGCACACCCCTAAGAATCACTGACTCACTGCTCCCAACCCAGTCTCAAGTCCTGAAGGGACAACACCTTGAGCAGCCAGTGCAGAGATTTCAGCACTGACAGTCCATTCCAAGGATGGCAGCCAACATCAAGTTAGAAAAGTGGCCACCTACATCTCTTCAATAACCCTTCCCAAAGCAGCCTACTTTTTAGGAGAGATTTCTATCTGCTTTCACTCTTGCAATACCCTGGAGAGCTCTCAGTTCTCAACTCTGAAGTCTCAGCTGTACGCCTTACTAGAATTATGGGGTACGAAAGGATCTCAAGGGTCACCTATTGACAGCCATCTGGAAACTGCCTTGGCCCTCAGAGCCTACCTCTTGCATACCTTCAGGAGGAGCATGACCAAATTAGATAGCTACCCTTAAAGGACTATTACCCCCCCCCCCAAAGGGTGAAATTTATCTTCTTCTGGCTTTAATCAATCACTTAACTCCTTTCTGAGTTCCCAATTAGCCTAACATTAACAATCTCACTGTCATTAGTCTTAATAACTACAGTGAATCTTTCACACTGTGAAATATATCTTATGCACGACAGCATAGGTCCATAGTTGGCTCCTTTATGTTTCTCCTTGTACTGTCTCATCCTTTGGGATTCCACCTTTTCCCTTGTAATTAAGCTTAGCATGTACCCCAGCAACATCTCAGATTCATGAATGTTTCCATGTCAGTCCCTCCCTTTGTTCTTCATCCCCTTGTCCATTCTACATTATAAACTCCTTGGACCAAGGACCTGCCTCTAACGATGACTGTTTAATGCCAGGCACATTGACATTAGAGCTGAAACAGGTACTAAATTTAGTACCCTAATACCTGCACAGTGCATTGGGTATCCAATGAGTTACCTGGGTACCCGGAAACCCCAAAATCCATGTACTTCCAGTACCAATTTTACGATTTACCAATTCCCAATTGATAAATCCCAAATTAATTCCCAAAATTTCCAATTGATATACCAATGACCTGAAATCATTTCCCAGGACTAGAAGTTGACTAAAGTAGAAGTGTTTTAAGAAGAAAAACAGAAGGAGTGGAAAAAGCTTTTAAAAAAAGAAAAGAAAAGAAAAATTGGAATCAGAAGTAGTTTTCCGGCACTGGACGTTGCTGAAAAATTGTTGGAACTTGACAGAAACCTAATAAAATGATGTTGGTTCTTGGTATATCGTAAAAAAAATAATAATCTGTAACAGAAGTTGACATTCTGGAACTGGAAGTCAACATTTTGGGACATCGGGAACGTGATAGGGTTGTAATCGGGTACTCAGTGGTACCCAATCATTACCAGATTAATTTGGGGGTACTGCAAATTCAACGGGTTACCTGTTTTTGCAGATACACTGTTTCAGCTCTACTGGTGCTTTATTAATAATAATGATGATTATAATAATTAATATTGGTGGTAACAGTAGGTACAAGTTCTAAACACTCTCAAGATAGTACTGTTCTAATGTGACTGAAGTGGTGGCCATGTTGCTACTGTCTGAATCTCAAAATACTCCTTTCTGACATGGCAACAATGCTGATGCTGTGAATCCCAAATCAGTTTCCCTACTGTGTTTGCTGCCTAGGAATGGTATCGGGTAATATAGAGATTCCTGCAGGGGATTGGGAATTCTTAACCGATACCTTGTCAGCTGAATAACACAAGTGCATTGATTTAATAAGACAGATGTTATCACAACCAATAGAAATTGCTATTACCCATCTCCTGCTTCTTCCCAGAGTTTATATTTCATTCTTCATAATGTGGGAAAATTTTAACAATTCATGAAAAGCAGCAACGTTTCAAGCATTACAGAAATCATTAAATACATCATCTTGCCAGAAAATCAGACACTTTGAAAGTTTCAATCTTCAAACTAAACCGCTTCAGATGTATTTATGCACAGTGCCCTTGTAATACCTCTGCTTTTAGCAGCTCAGCTGACAGATCAAACAGTAACAAGTGAAATAGTTTATTTTAATAACAAAAAAGCTGCACATATTTCCTTCAGATCAGCCTCCTGAGCATTCTCCTAGCAAGAAGCACATCTTGTTGTATATAATATGTTTTAACAACATACCAACCGTGATCAATAGATTATTTCTGTTCAGATTGCATTCCAGCTGTCCTTTGTACATAAACAGCCTTCTTTATACCCTTGAATATATTACAGTTTGCTCTGCAAGGGGGTATGCATATCTGATTTCTATGTTTTACTAAGAGTTCCTTACAGTTACTGTTGAAAAACAGTAAAATATTTCTGCAAAAACAGTCTGGCCAACTCCGAGTACAAAAGTACAAAATACAAGAGTACAAAATAGAACCACCAAAATCTTGGGATTGGCTAAAAGATTAGCATATTGAAATTAAACTTGAGGGTTTTTATTATTATTATTATTATTATTATTATCATCCCTTGGATTTTAAGTCTTTCAGGATTCATTCTCCCCTGGCCCTCAAGCATCTGTGTACAGTTGTTAATGTGAATTATGGGGCTTTGCCTTTCTAAAAGCTTCAGTTATTGCAGAGGTTCCATAACAGTGTGTCAGGAAGTACAGCTGAAATGAAGCTGCCATTTTGTTTTTGCGAAGCTTCTTCAGATAACCATTCAAGTGAACGAATATCCAAATACGTCTTTGCTGATAATGAGATAGTTGCATAGTCATTAATATTGGGGCTGATCCTAACCGCTGCACGCCACATGTGCGATGTGTGCACAGCATGCACATGCCTCATGCACAACTCCCATACACCATGCACACACCCTCACTATGGGGACTATGGTGCGTGTGCAAGCCACCCAAGCAGTGGTTTAGGATCAGCCCCAGGTTTTGGGCTACAGTTACTTGTTTCAGTATTTTGGCTACTTTTGACAGTACTCTTTTATTATGCACTCTATTGTTGTGTAAACTGCATGGCCTTGAACTAATAACACTATACTTGGGGTTTGGCATAGGTTAACTGTAACTATATTAAATTTGTAGCATGATATATGGGTTAATTATAGGACTGAAACTTGGTCTTTGGAAAACTTTTGAATTCAGCGAAGATTACGGTATTCGGTTAGGAAAGGACGAATTCTGAAGTTGCAAAGGCTGTTATTCAGAAAACTTCCTAAACTTTGGAAAGCACTGCATGCATGGGGGGCTGGGGGACAGTTGAGCATCTTCTCGAAGTGAAACAATGTCATATTTAGTAGGAGAGGGTTATGGAAGGGGACAGTTGAGTGATGGTAAGCCAGATGGCAAACTTTTGATTGACTGATAGGACAAAATAAAAGTGGCTGCAGCCATTTTATCCATTCTCTTTTGTGAATTTGGCTGTGTGCTACAGTACTGCTGGATCTATAAGTAATGATCTTACATCATTGGAGGGAAGAAGCTCGACTGTTCACCAGCCCCCCACACATGCAGCACTTTCCAAAGGGCCAGGACAGACATTAGAAGTGCCAGGCCAGACATTTGCTCAAGAAGAATACAACAACCCGGCAAAACAGTATGCAACAGCATGGAGAAATAAATCCAACCAAAAGCCAGCAAGCCCAGACCCCAGCAGTCACAAAATAAAGACTATTATTATTATTATTATTATTATTTTAAAATTCCAGGCCAGGCGCCAACCAAGCAGCAGGCAGAGCTAGAAGCAATGTGGCACCCAAGATTGTAAACCATAGGCAGGGACCGCGTCTTTATCTTTGTTCTGTAAAGCACCAGGTACACAGCTGGTGCTATACAAATGTTTATAATAAGAATAAGAAAGAAAGAAAAACAAAAAAAGCCAGGCCAGTTACTGTGTCACTGGTAACCTGAGCAGACCAGGCAAAGGGAAGTGGAGCCAGGCACAGAGATCCCAGTTTGGTTTCATGGTTCCAAATGCCAACCGAGCAGCAGGCAGAACTAGAAACAATGGGGTTTTTACACACACATTTCTCCTGCATGTTTGCAGTTACATCCTGAACTGTCTGTGTGTCTAAATCACTCACTCAGATCTTAAACATCTGGCTCTTTGAAATTCTGCATGTTCTCACAGATTTAAGAAGTCCTCGATCTCTGTGGTTTTACAAATCTGGATCCTGTAACATCTGGGTGTCTCGCAGAACTTGTGTGTGTAAAATGTTCTCCTGGTAAACAGCTTTGCTCCAGGCAGCTGTGGTCACTTGGTTTCCATGGCAACCCCTCATGTCTACAGCTGTGGCTACTTTAGGCTGCCTCAGGGCAGTGTGTGTGTGAAGAATGCATCCAGAACTTACTTGTGGACTTGTAAACCCAGAAGATTGAAAGGTGTGTATAAAAATGCCCACTGTGGCACCCAATTATTTAAAAAGAAAAAATGGCCAGGCCAGGTCATTAAAAATATATATAATAATAATTGGGTATCCAATTGCTTCTATTTCTGCCTGCTGCTTGTTTGGCACTTGGAACCATGAGGTCAGACTTGGATTTCTCTGCCTCGCTCCACTTGCCTGGTCTGTTCAAGTTACCAGTGCCACAGTACCAATGCCATGCCAAGAGGGTGCTCCTGTGGGTGTGTGATTGTCTGGTTTCTTAACTTTGTGACTGCTGGAGCCGGAGCTTGCTGGCTTTCAATTGAATTTGTTTCTCCATGTAGTTGCAGACTGTTTGGCGGGGTTGTTCTATTCTTCTTGAGCGAATGCCCCATTCTTGTTAGCCTGCATTTTTGTGCATGGCTTGGTTGGCATAATGATTATAGTGGGTGCACTCTCTGCTGATGGTTGGCCATGCTGTGGGTTGCACTTTTCCGGGATTGTCTTCTGGAGCTATTGTCCCACTTTTGCTAGCCTGCTTTTCTGGGTAGTACTTCTCTGGGTAGTGGTTTAGCTGTGGGTTCACGAACTTTGCAACAACTTTCTGAAGTTTTCCGAGGTCTGGAATTCTGAGCCCGAATTCTGAAACTTCAGAAACAGCGCCGAAAAACCGCCGAGTACTTGTGCTGATTACTCTGAACTTTGGTATTTGGCCTGAGTACTCAGAAGTACTATTCAGTACAGCCCTAGTTAATTACTCTAGTTACAAACCTTGCATAGGAATGCTCTAAATCATCTTATTCACATCCATTTTAAGGAGTCATTGTTGTGCATTGTCAAAGCAGTGCAAGCGCGGTTTAGTATAAAAGAGAATTAGACAAGTTGGTCATAAAATGGGGAAATCGTTGTCCCTTGAATGTTTTGTGGAATTTTGTTCCCCCTTCTCACATTGAATTAAAGTAAATACTTCCAAACCGATACATCCATTCCTCCCAAACGGAACAAATTCTATTGAGACCTTTGACATGATGCATAGGAATAATATATAATTCGAATCAAAATACATTACCACATTTGATGTCTCTTAGGGAGCAGGAGGGGGGGTATGTTTAAAAGTGACGATATCACTATTGTATGTGATGCACTGTATTGTTCACTTCTGAAGAGTATTCATATACACATGTACTCAAGTATAAGTTGTAATAACTTGAAATAAAGATTTTTTTTTTAACCCCCCCACTCCAAAACAGAAGAAAAAGTCAAAATGGCCAAGCCTCCCAAACAAGAAAATTTGGGCCAGTAACTTTAACTTTTCCCATTGTGTTGATTTTACTGAGGGAGCTGCTGGTGGTGTCATATGCTCTGTAGATATTTTCCACTTTTTGATGTCACCATAGTAATTATTTTCATGTGGACAAGACACCTTTTTAAGAAGGGTTTTTTTTTTCTTGTTTTTTTTTTTTAGCATTAGCCATTTCTGCAAAATGTTAAATGTCACTTCATTAGGAGATACCAGGAAATTGTTTTTGCTTTCACTTCCCTCCTTTTTACTCTGTGTATGTCACACTGAAAAAATGACATAATTAACCTCATTAATAGAGAAGGGTCAAGATTAGCTTTCAGAATCTCAAGGCTGATGCACTGGGTTGTAACAATGGCTTAAGTATATTTTCCCTGGAGCAATTATTCACTAATTATATTTGACTGCTCTTATGTCTCCTGTGTTAGCTTACCCCCTAAATGGTAATTATCACTTGTTATTCTTTGGAATAGTCAGTGGTAATTGCCACAATCCTTCACACACACATGAAATGTGTGAATATTGCAGATACTAGAGTTTTTTCTGAGATACACATGACTATCTGGAATAATGGAATTTGAATTACTGGATTAATTGAATCCTGTTGCCTCATATCCAAGGATGATCTTGACAATCACCCAAATATCGATTAGTCTTGAATCACATGTCTCCATAGTCTAATTCATGAAAGTCAAAGTTTGCCACATTTATTACCACTTGGTTGCATTAACTGAACATAGTGTTGGCTCCATTTCTGATTTTGGGTTTCCACTTCAATTGCTGAGTAAGTTTTCTCTCAAACTCTTGGATGCTTACAGCTACAGTTCAGTGCCATGAAGCAGTCCATTGTCACCTCCCTTAAAGTCGAACCAGAAATTCAATGTCATTTCTATTTTATGTAAATTCTATTTTATGTAAATTGTATATATTCTAATTGATGTAAATTCTATTTTCCAATGTAAATTCTATTTTAAGGTGTGCTTGAAACGTTTAATCTGCCCTCTATGTTTGCAGTTGCCCGTGCTTAGTTCCGCATATGGAATTTGTTTAGACAAAGGAATTTCAGGCATAGGGAAAATATAGCCAGCGCATCTATCACAGATCAGGTGAGACTCAATGCCTGCTGATCTGGCTCTTAACAGAATTTAGTTTGTGTATTAGAAATTTGGTCCTGCCATTTGGCAGCCGTGCAGTAAAAAGCTGGGCCTGACAGATGCCTGGGGAGGGATGTGCAAGGAGAGGGTGCACTTCCACCTCAACCCCTTGGCTGGGTCTTGCATGGGGGTTGGTGAGTAACAGGGAATGGAAAAATAGCTAGGGTCAGCCCTAGTAATAATAATGCTGAATATATCACATGACTGAGAAGTCCTTTGGGGGGGACGGCATTGCTTACCTGAAAGGGGACCAGGCCAGAAAACATCCCCTGAACAGACAAATTATTTTCTTTTGTCTGACAAAATGGATAGGTCAGTGGTGGCACATCCATTGGGATAATGAGACAGTGAAGGAAAAGGGAGTGTGCACAAGACGTGGGGGTCAACGTGCGAGGAAGGCACAGGAACTAGGGAAAACACTAGGGCAGAAGAGACACGAGGGTCAGTGTTCAGGATCATTAGGCCAAAGAGGAGACTAGAGATCAGGGCAAATGTCCTGGGCCATATGGGCAGGAATAGGGAACCTCTTTTTTTGTCTGGAGGTCACATTGGTAATTTAAGGGCTGCATCTAAAAAAAACCCACCCACACTAGGAGGAAGGTGCTGCTGCTTCCCACAAATCAACTGTTCAATAGGAAGCAGCAGCCCCTCCTGGCTGGGGAGATACTGGGGTAGGGTTTACCATACCTCCCCTTTAAAAGATGACACTTATTAAAATACATGTTGCGGGGCTGCACTGGAACTAAGCATCCTCTTTTAAAGGGGAGGTATGATAACCCTATACTGGGACTGGAGTCCGCACATTGACAGGAGGCAGTAGAGCCCTTCCCACTCACCACACGCCAGCACCCTGGGCCACCACACCCCTGGCAGGAGCAGAGGGGGGGTCGAGATGGGCCAGATCTAAAGAGGGATGAGGCATATTTTGCCCATAGTCTGGAGATACCCCATCCCTTGAGTAGAGGCATAGGGCAGTTGGAAATGAATGAACCTAGCAGCTCTGAGCTATGTGGGGAGAAATCTACAGCTTCACAAGCAATTTCCAGGGGGATATGGCAAAGTAGCAAATTCCATACAAGCCACTATAGTTGTATGCCTGTGGAAACCTTGGGGCCCTCAAAGTAGGTGCGACACAGGCTATGCACTGGCTTTCTGGACTTGATTGAGAGGCATTTCACCCAGTGAAATCAGGATATACCTTGATGTTGATTAAATCAGATTTTCTACTTTGGAGAGAAGGAAGAATTCAGTCTGAAAAACCCAGAAAGACTAGGAGATATTTTTTTCCCCTGAAAGGCAGCAGAGGCTCCAGACTCTGTCTATTATTGCAGCATATTAGCTAACTTAAAAGGATGACCTTTTCTTCCCCCTCCAGGAAAAAGCCATCTGCATCATGATGCTGAGTCAGCATCGTGGTGAAATTCAACATATTGACATCATGGGGGAAAAAAAACCCAACACACTGGAATGCAAAGTCATAACGCTGCTTAAGCATCTCACGGGGACACGATGAAGCCTGTTGACATGGTGATATTTTGCTGGACCAGATTCAATCTGACGATCTTAAGAGTTGTCCTGAAAGCTATTAAAATATTATCATATTTTATCACACCAAATGAAATGCTTGGTGTTACTTTTCCCTGGGTGGATGAAATGCTTGTGATGGTAGGTGGAATTTCAGAAGCAGGGCGGAATTGCATGCGAGGTCCCCTCAGTGCTGATAACCTCCTGCTTTTCACCATCAAATATGCAGTTAATATTTAACGATGGCAAGAGCAGCTGTTTCTGTCACTTCAGCTGCATGTCATCTCCACTTCCTTTTGCAAACAAGTTTTGAATTCTTTAATGAGGATAACACTATCTTGGTGTCTCCTGCTGAATCTTGTAGACATGAGAACCCTAAAATGACATTCAGGTTCATTAGCCTCTTACTAATCTAGAGAATCTAGATGGCCGGTGATGAAAAACTGATGTTAATGGTGTTGCCAGACAGAATGGTACACACTAGAGCTGCAAATGGGGAACCCAAAGATTTGGGCGCCCCCGACAAATCAACTGCAGGTCTTGTTCAGGCACCATTGATGCCTGAATGGGACCCAAACAGCTGCTCGAATGCTCCAACTGGCCTTTAAAAGTGACAGGTTCCAGCTGGGACCGCTGTAAAGCCTTGTGCCATAGTACTTCCAGCCAGGACTTGTCACTTTCAAAGGCTGCTTCCCCTGTACAATGCCGCCTCTCGCCTGTAGGAGGTGGGGGGAAGTGCTAGCCAGTTCTTGAACGTGACAGGCCCCATCCTTTTACTTTCAAAGGCGGCTTCCCCCACTACAGTGCTGCTCACCTCAGCGGCGGTGGAATGGCATACCAGCTGGTCTCTGAAATTGACACACCGTGGCTGGGACCATTGGGTTTGTCAGTTTCTCTGGGTAATGCTTGCATTTTTCAGGCATTGAAAACCCTGTTAGTCCTCGGGGAGCCTGTCAGGCACTCTATGGGGTGTTTGAAAATGTGGGCATTACTCACAGATCCTAATTTTAGTTCTTGTTGCAGCTCTAATACACACAGACAGAACAAACACATGATGGCATCTTTGTGTACCTAGTTGTACACACGTTTGTGTATTTGTTGGTTTGAGCAGCTACCCAGTAGTTGCCCCCAACCAGCTGTTCCCCATTTGATATCTCTTGATGCAACACATCTAGTTGGTGAAAACTGCATTATGGACCCATCATGGAATGCATCCTGGCTCTTTGGAAAAGAGGAAGCACAAGCTTACCTTCCATTAATGACATGCTATCAACTTTTTATACCCCCACAATTCACACCTTGCATTCAGCATATACTGCACATGTGAATGTCTATTTTAAAACTGTCTCTTGTAGCGTATACAAAAAATGTATTAATATTGATATTAATAGTGAAATTACTAGTAGTGAAGAAGTAGATATTAATGTAATGTTATGAAGTGTTTATGTACTTCTTCTGATAATTAGGTGCTTGGTAAAGTGCTACATTGGCTTATATTTATTTATTTGTCACATTATATGGGGTGAGCAGTTATAAAATTGGCCCATCTTCCTAGCTGGCTTCTGCAGAAGTAACAAACAAGCCAGAGGATTGGATGGACAATTCTCCTGGTGCAAATGATGTCATTTCACAAGGACAGGTTAACCACTGGTCTACTAGTGGGCTCAGTTGTGTTTGCCAGAACAATGCATTGACAGGGTGCCCCAGCTGTCATATTCACTGTAGCTTGCACCATTCAAGAAGTTTGCACAATGGCTGGCCTCCTGATTCTCATCCTCTGTAATGGTAATGGGCTCTTTCCTGTTGAGTTTTGGTTGTAAGCATGAAGGAAGTTAGATGAAGGACATGGCTGGACAGAGGAGGAGCAAAATCAATGGCTCAGCCCAGTGTCTAAGCATAAACTATTCAGTACCACTACCTACTAGGTTTTAAAGCAGAAAATCAAATTGCAAGGGATACAGTTTTGCATTTTGTTGTGACTTTCGTTTGACCTTTAAACTGCTTGTGAATTGTTGATGAGCACTTACTCCCGAGCGCTGCAAGACCTGGTAACGACACTGTCTGACAGCTACCTTACAGAATAATTTATTTGCATTTGAGGACATGAAGATTTGTTTCCAGAGACATTTTCTGAATTAATGCATTTGTGAGAACCTTGGGGAAGGTACTCCACTCTGCTGAGGTCAATGGATCTGTGTTGGTTTATACCACCTGAGGATCTGGCCTGTAGGGTGTCTGAGGGTATTTTCAGATGTACCAACAAATGAAAAAAACCTGGGGACAACAGTTGGTGGTAGAGTTCCCTGTGGACTTGACCACTGGTTCACCACAAGGTACAACTCAGTCACCACAACAGTCACATTGTAACACCCCCCACCAATAGCTTACCATTGGCTGCTGTCTGTGGGTTTTAAAATGCCTGAAAACATACTCCCTTACAACGAACTTAAGCTTTCAGTAAAGATGTTTAGAAACCACCAGAAATGAGAAGTAGTTTGAGGTCTGGAACATGAAATCTTAAGCTGTTGGGGGTCACTTGTAAGGCCCGTCCACTCACTGGACAAGGTGGATGCCCCTTGGTGTTGTCTCCTTGAAGGATGTATTAGATTTCAGGGGTTACAGCTCCCCACGGATCTTGACACAAAACAAAAGGGCATTCCCACACCTGCTGATTTCATGTTCCAGGGCCCAAGGCTAGTGCCAGTGTTATGAGCAGGGCAGATCACGCTGCTAACTATCTGGCATGGGAAGCATGAACAAGCCCCTGCCTGGAACTTGAAATGAGTGGAGGAGAGGCAGTAGAGGTTTTTGTCCAAGTCTGCAAAACACCCCTGACTAGCTCACCCTTGATGTGTATGAAGAGGCCCCATGATGATAAAGAGAGCTGTGATGAGCCATGACAAGAGGGCAGAAGGCAGGACAACAGTCCAGGAGAACTACTGCACAGTGGTCTTTCTGTCAAAGTCTTTCTGTCTTTTGGAGTCTTTAGACGTAATGTCAACGGGTGTCTGAATGTGCTTTTTGACGCAATCACTGCCTCCTCGTTCCCTGTGTTGTACATGCTAACACGTCACACAATATCATTAGCCAATGTTGGCCACGTGTTCAGCCGGAACATGCAAATTGTCCTTGTAATGCAATGGTGTTCACATCGTATGTTCAATGGATGTTTAATGGGTGGCCAAATTGGTGTTGGGATCATTATGGTGCTTACATACAACGGCCAAGCACATGCTTAGGGATTTTGACACCCAATCTTTGTTATGTCTAAGGATGCCCATTGACTCACCATTTCTTTCCCTGTAGACTCTGGTGCTGCCTCCCTCAGCTGGCTGGCATCAACTGATCTTCAAGGAAGCAATACCGTGAAATGAAACTAAACAACAGTATTTGTTAATAATTTACTTCAAGTAAAACACATGTAAATTGTTCTGACGTCAGAGCTCATCCTTACCTGTTCCCAAGGGTCATAACAGGCTGGGCTGTAGTGTGCTACCTCTTTGCTTTCAGCTGTACGCCTGTACACCACAACCCACAAATGAGCAAGAACATCAGATGCCAAGTTTGTATCTGAAGATCCCTACTCACGGACACCTGGAGGCTTGGATTTTTGCCTGCTGTTTTCAAGTATCCTTGAGGCGGGGGCAAAAATTATATTATACAATATAATTTTATAGAGAGATACACATACGCAAACCCACCCCTTTTCTGGTGTAAGAGTGAAGTGTGCTGCCAATTTTAATGCAGGGAGGGGAAAAAAACCAACCCCAGGTATCAAAAGTTTGGAAAACATTGCCCTAAGCTGTGGCTGAATGCTGGAACAGTGCCATGGAGTGAATGGAAGGTCCGTTATCCCGAATTGCACTAGTTTTACAACAGTAAAGGTTCACAGGTGTCTGAGGAGTTACTACAGATTTGGAGTCTGATGTAAGGCTCGCTGAAGTCAGCAGAAACACGTGGGAACCAAGTAAGGCTCCAAGGCTGATAATTTCAGTATGAGTTCCCACATGGAACCACACACAGCATGACCGCAAATTCAGGGGATAAAATTGCAGGAAAAGGATCTTAGGACCTAAACATGTGGATTCATATTACTTCAGTGTAGCAGTTCTTACTATATGTTCTTCCTTCTAAGGCCCTTTTCAAATGGGCCGCGGTGGGTGGAGAGATTGGTGTGCACCCGCCGTGGGTGGAGGTGTGGGGTGGAGGGGACTGGGGAGGGAGCCTGTGTGAAAATGGCCTATGATACTCCAAACTGAGTAAGTGGAAAATATTTAACCTGTTTAAATAATTATGTATCTAAAGTTATTCTATGTTCTCCAGAAGCAAGAAATACGGATTTTTGACTCTTTTCACTTTCAGAGAGCCACTTTCAATATGTAGCACACATTTTTACTACCTCCCAACAAAGATTTGATCCAATGCCTTTATGGGGCTTTTTGTGGCAGACCTGTTGACTCCTCAGTGAAAAGCAGTTAGTGCTCTGTTGAAAAATGATGACCAGTTGCCCTTATGGAGTTCTATTGAAGTGAACAGGCAAGACATCATTTCCTTACAGTGTACATTTTCGGGAAGTCAGTGAAGCCGTGTATATGTGCTGGATGCTACAGAGTAGAAAAAATGGGCAACACCCAGTTAGAAGACTGATACTGAAATCATGGCTAATGTGGCAGCAATAATAAACGGGGTGTTTTCATCCCCGCAGCTGAAATATTGAAAACAAGCCAATCAAAAAAGTTCTCCTTCACATCAAGACACTTTAATTCAATTTGTTTTTCCTAGCTTACGTGGGGAAAAACAATTAGGCATTCTCTTTCTTAGACTACAGGGCACTAATTTTCTAACACTGGGCAGTCCTCTAAAATATACTCCTGTCACTTTGACAGATAAGTAAATAATGAAAGGCCATTCTAACATCATATCAGGGTTTGAGCCTCCCTGAGGGCTGTAATGCCTTGGCCCCACTTTAAGCCCAGCCATAGAAGATCCTCAGGGAAACCCTTGCACCCTTGGCTCTCTGTTCTTATTTTTCCTGTGTATCAACTCTCTCTTTCTGCTATTACTTATCCTGTGTATCAACTGCCATTCCCTGTACTTATTTACCCCTCCTTTCCTTACACATAAGTAGTACCATACTGGGTCAGACCAATGGTCCATCAAGCCCAGTATCCTGTCTCTGACAATGGCTGTTTTCAGTCACTTCAGAGAAGTACCCAACAGGTCATAATGGACTGATCTGTCCCTTGCCAGTCACTCCCAGCTCTTGACGGTCAGAGGATGACCTACTTGGCAACCTACTTGGCAAATAACCTACTTGGCAAATAGCCATTAATGGACCTGTCCTCCAGGAACTTATCCAACCATTTTTTAAAGTCCAACTATGCTACTGACTTCTATTACATCCTCTGGCAACTATACTAACAGTTTTAGTCAGGAACCTCCATGTTCCTTACCCTGTATAGATTGCTCCTTAAAACCTTCTCCTTATACTGTCTTAATTACAAAGGAAGAACAAGAACCCTGAATGCTAAGTTGAGCACCTGCACCTGCATCTCCACAGCTTCATTAATGTATCTCTGTCTCTCCCAGGTTTCCTCGCCCAATTTAGTCTCCCCTCTTTTGTCCATCCTAGATTGCAAGCCTCTCAGGGCAGAGACCTGTCTCTAATCATGATTTTTCAATGTCAAGCCCATTGCTGGCACCACATATTGTTGATCTCAATGGGAGGCTACACAAGAAGTGGTATGAATGTCCTTATGTTTGGTGCAAAGCAGTGGAGAATCAGTCCTGTCATTTTCAAATAATAAGTAGAACAGAGCCCTGAATAATATATGAAACACAGAGAATATTATTCAAAACGCTGAGATATATTCCTGTTGTCCCTTTAAAATGCCATACCTGCAATGGGTTTTATTTTCTCTCCAGTCTGTAATTACCTTTCATACATCAGTCACAAATATTTTACGGTCACAAGTCAGCTTCCTTTATTAATGCATAGGCATGAGCCAATGCCACACAAGCAGGGATGCATCACTTAAAAAACCCCACAACTCCTCCAGCTGGCATAAAGCCCATAAGGAAAACTTCTAAGACCTCATTTGCAGTCAGGATCACCCCTCTGTCCCTGTCTTAAGATACCATTTATAACTGGTTTTCTCAGCTAGTTTCATGCCAGCCCTACAAAGACCAATGATATTACTCCTGCTTGAAGAGTTTACACGTTGCTTTCCAAGTCCTTGGTAGCAGATGTGGAGACATGGGGGGGAAGAGAGAGAGAGTTTAATATCTATGTACAATTCTTCTGCTTTATAATGTACGTCTGCATTCTTTAAGTCTCGATATCATGTTTATGAAAACTGTACCTAAGTAGTAATATGATCATGGGGTTTTGCAGGAGAGCTACCCTTATTGAGGGAAGTAACAGAACAAGAGACGCCATTTATAAGAATGGAATCAGGGTGAGTGCTGGCCTATTGAGTCAGCAAATCCCTGCTGTGCGCAAGACTCGTTCAAAATATCTGAGGTAGGAAAATACTCCTGTTCCTCAACTAAAGTTGAAGGATTACATTTGAGAGATCCTCAAAAGAGGAATGAGAGATTCTTTAAAAAAAAAAAAAAAAAAGAAGTCGTCAGTCATTTTACGTTGAACACAGGTTGTAGCATCCATAGCAGATAAGATAAATAATGAGTTACTGAAACCTCCTTAAAAGTCAACAGACTAGAGTGAGTAGTAGGGTGCACGATTTTCTTTGATCTTAACAGCAGTATAATAACAAAATTTAAATCAAACAAACTGGGACAAAATTATAAAAATAATTCAAGGAAAATCATTCTGAAATAGTCGTATAAGCTTGCTTGACACCCAACTATTGTAACTTTACCACGGTTGTCACTTTAGTCATGTGAATTGAATCACCCACCAGAGCAGGATGGCTCCAAGAAAGTGAAACTCTAAAACCAAAGTACTAAAACATTATCTCTAGGCAAAGCCTAGAAGAAATCAACATAGATAAAGCCCTCCACACAGAATCAAGTACACACACACACAGTCATTAACACCTTGTCTGTGCCTTGGGTTGGTACTTGATCTAATATTTATTTTATAGTTTATTTTCATAATTTAATATCCCACCCCCTCCTGTCGAATGGCAGCTCGGGGCAGCTAACAATAAAACCATAAAAGCATAAATACAAAAATATAAAATATATAATATAAAATGTAGATAAAACAATTGAGGCTTGAAAATAAATACCTTCCCCCCCAAAACAAACACCACCACCACCAGTCTCTCTCACGAAATACCTGGCTGAATAGCCAGGTTTTACATTGTCTACAGAAGGAGGGAAGGACCAGGGATAAAGGGACGTCCACTGGGAAACAGTTCCTCAGCCTTGGAAGGGCCACTGAGAACATTCTCTCAAACGTCGCAACCCAGGAGACTCGGGAGATCTCAAAGAGAGTGCTCCCGGTCGACCGCAGGGGTCGATCCAGGACTCAAGGGATGAGGTGGTCTTGCAGGTAGGCAGGGCCCAGGCCATATAGGACTTTAAAGATAGGAACCAACATCTTGAATTGGGCCAGTGCAGAGAATGGAGCACCGGTATTATGTGCTCACGGCGACCCATCCCCACAAGGAGGCAGGCCGCCACATTCTGCACCAGCTGCAGCTCCAGATCATCACCAAGGGTAGCCCCACATTGCAGTAGTCTAATCTTGAGGTGATGAATGATGGATGACAGTGGCAAGATCGGAGTCTGATCTCACAAAACTGGACAAGACATCCATATCCTCAGGTACACCTACTACATCAAGTTCAATGTCGAAGTCATAGTGAATACGAGTGATTTTATCTGAAAAATACTCAATAAACAAGTCACAGAAAGCACTGTAAGACTCCAGTTCCAGGCAGAGAGAGGCTAGACTGACCAGCCCCTTCACCACCCAGAAAAACTTAGCTGGACGGGACTTTGTGGATGATATGATGGTAGCAAAGAAATTCTTCTTTGCTGTCCACATAGCCACAGCATAGGCTTTTTAAAGCAGGTCTCCATCACAACTGGTGAGATTCAGTACAAGTACGACGCCACTGTCGCTCTAACCGTCTCCCCTCCTGCTTCACCCAGTCCAGGTCTTCCATAAATCATGGAGCCCTGCATTGCCGATGCTCAGGGAGCAGACACCTGGGAGACATCTGGTTGATGGTCTCAGCTAACAAGATGTTCCAAAGAGCAACAAGGTCATCGAGCAGTCAGCCGTCAAGATTGGAAGGTATATCCCCCAGAACATTCTGGAACGTCTCAGATTCCATATGTCTCTGAGGGTGAACCAAACAAACAGGTTCCACACCCTGCCGGGGGCAGACATGTGCCAGGAGACTGGCCCATAGGAGATGATAATCTTTCCATGACAAGGAAACATCCCCCACTAATGGTCTCTGTCTCAAGGTCAGTACAAAATACCAAATCCAGAGAATCCCCCCTCCCTTCCCGCTCTCATGAGTTGGGCTGTATACCACTTGAGACAGGCCCATGGTTGCCATGAACTCACCAGTCTTAAGGGGGCGGAGAAAGAGGTCATAGCCACCATGGCAACCATAGGCCTATTTCAAGTGGTTAGTCTTAGGAGACTTCAACATATGCTCCGACACCAGAATTCATGGCCACTATGGCAACCATGGGCCTGTCTCAAGTAGTATACAGCCCGACTCATGGGGGGAGGACGCATACTCTGGATTTTTTATTTTGTACGGCTTTGAGGCAGCTGCTCCGTTAGTGGGGGGATGTTTCCTTGTCATGGAAAGATCATTATTTAAGACGCTATATGGTTTTTCTGCAAAAGTACAGGTCATGAGCTTTAATTTAGTACCATATATGTCACATTTTTCAAAGCACAACTATGAAAGCTAAGCCTCTAACCATCAGCATCAATAGCTTAGGCTTTAGTATAAAGATATACAATTCTTCTGTTGTACAAAGTACATAGAAAAGTCCGTATATCATGGGCACGGAAACTGTACCCATGATATACAGCTTGCTCCCATAAAATTACATCCAATACTCAGTGGGAGCAAGCTGGACTACAATTCCCAGCTAACTGTGAACAATTTAGAATTGTTAACTCACATTTATTTATTTATTTATTTATTTATTATTTTTAAATTTCAGAGTCATGGATGTTTGCTGTAAAATTCAGGCACTCTGAGAATTTCTTCTATATTTGTATTCAGCTCTGATGAAGATTAAGGTCAAAACGTGTTGGCTATTGACTTCCACTGTGCCAACGTAAGCAGTCATTCATAATAAAAGTGCTGTCTTTGAAATCCAAGCTGAATTTATTATTCACATTAGGTTCAAAGAGTGTTGAGATACAATATAAGCTAATGAAAACTATTTTAAATCCCTTATTCTCATAGTGTTTAAAGAGAGGTTCGGGACTCTGAACTTCCTATAATGTGGAATCCATGGGAGAAGTGTTAACTAGAGAATGAAAAGGTAAGGTCATATGTGGTGTTGTAGACTTGCTGAAAAAGTACCACTGAGAAGAATGAGCTCCAACTAGCACCAAGAGTTGGTGGCAAAGGTGTAGACATTTGAAGATTGTGATGTTCAAGTCTAAATAACTAAACTTGAACAAGGTTGTTGTGTCTAAATAAATAAATGTTAGCTAAACAAGAAGGGAGGGACCAGCAGACACATGTGGTTGGTGACTGATGCAAATGGAGATTGCACAAAAGCTTAAATCCTACAAGCAACTTGCATGACTCATGCCAATAAACTACCAAGAAATTTTGTTGTAGATTCTTTCTCTGCGTACAAATGACAGAGCTGAATGTGGAAGTCCAGCCATGGTTTTCTCCATTTTAACTCAGACTTTTGCATACCTCCCAAGATCACCAAGAATGCCACAGTTATGCCCTGCTTTTGGAGGCAGGGGCTGCTGGACTGTCAAGAGTACCTGGCAGTCACTGCTAAGAGGTCAGTATACGCATGCACTAGTGGGTCATCATCCTGTTTGTTGGGGCAATCCAGATGTTTGCCCCGGAGTTCTCTCAGGCATGTTGGCAGATAGCTTGGGCTGTGATCCTGGAGAACTCTGGGATCCCAGTCTGCACTAGCCATCAACACACCCAGGAAATGGCCTGCCCAGCCAGGCCAAAGCAGCTATCATGTGTAGTGGCCCGCTGTTCCTGACCTGGTTCAAAGCTGCCACCATGACCAGCTGCCATGGCTGCCTGGCATGGGATGCTGGGTGCAGTATGGGAGCAGGAGTGGCTGGCTTGGCTCCCGGCCCCCCTCCTGGCCCAGCTGCATGAATGTTTGTTCTCACGACTAGACCTGATCCTGACCAGGTTGCCAGTGGCTTCCTCGTCTGGAGTGGTTTGTGTCGGTGGCACTCTGCCATCACTTGTATTTTCACCCAGAGCCAGCTCCAAATGTGCAGATGCTATCAGGCACACCAGCAGGAGCACAGGCAAACAGGTTTGGCAGCACCAAACCTTGTTGTGCCCACAATTCCACGTTTTTGCTGCCACTGCTCCCGGATCACCCCCACCAGATTCGTCTGTATATATGGAGCTGTATGTGTGTATGGTGCTCTAAGTGTGTGGATGTTGTGCATTTTGATGTGTGTGTAAGTGTATATGTGAGTGTGCATGTGTGATTGGGTGGAGTTTATTGGCCAAGGAGTTTCGGCTTGTCTTTTGGCTACTTAACATGTTGGGAGTTGTGCCTTTGAGCTCTCAACTTCACATGGTAGCGGCAGTGTCTCTATCAGAGCTACACTTGCTTACTACAGCAGAGGAACTGGCCCTTGGTTTTTAAGCCATACTTACCATATTTGAATTTCCTTTATTTGGTTCTGTCCAAATGCACTGAGTGAGTAATAGGTTCTATATTAAGCTTTTCGATTTGCATATTCCTTTAATGCCACAAACTAATTACTTGAGTTCCTGTCAGTCAGGGCCCAGGGCATTTTTAGATGACCATGACCAGTTCAGCCTCACTTTGCCCCATGATAAAATGCCTCATGTAGATTTCTACTTTCTTTTTCCTAAGGATGTCTCTGTCAGTGGATGTTTTTACACACACATTTCTCCTGGATGTTTGCTTACATCCTGAACTTCCTGTGTATCTAAATCACTCACCCAGATCTTAAACATCTGGTTCTTTGAACTGCTGTGTAGAACTTCTCCCAGAACTTTTGTGTGTAAAATGTTCTCCTGGTAAACTGCTTTGCTCCAGGCAGCTGTGGTCACTTGGTTTCCACAGCAGCCTGTCACATCTCTATAGCTGTAGCTACTTTAGGCTGCCTCAGGGCATTGTTTGTGTGAAAAATGCATCTGGAACTTACTTGTGGACTTGTAAACCCAGAAGATTGAAAAATCTGGAACTTTGTGTGTGTAAAATTGCCCAGTGTGTACTTACAGTGTATGGACCACTTGGCCCCTCTAGTGGAAACAAGATGGAAATGGCATAGTGGCCTGTGTTAAGCTAATGTAAGAACTAACTTATGTGTCCATCCACTCAATTAAATGTTTTGCCTCCAGCTGGTGTTCACATCTTGGTCACCACCATAAAAATGTTAGCTATGCAACATATTGACTAAAGGTGTAGGTGTGTGTGTGTGTGTGAGAGAGAGAGAGTGTGTGAGAGAGAAAAGACAAATATTTTAGAGAGCTGGCCCTGCAATTTATGACCATCTTCCAGTGTGGCCAAATATTAACTCGAACAGCTTTCAGCTCTCCCCAGCAAACTGCCAATTGGTTTTATGTCTTCAATAGTAATAGCCATCCTTCCTCCTTCACCTCAGTCAGTTATCAGAGACAGACTGTTTAGAAGAGCCATTCCATCTATCTTGCCTGTCAGGATCATTATTCGTTCACTTACTTTTTTTGGTTCATTGTTGTATAGGGGATGGATTCAGACAAAGGTATTACTAGTGCTTTGGGCATTATTTTTTGCAATGCCAACCTCTTCTCCAGACTGACAAATTATCAGGACAGTAGAGAGCTTAATAATGCACTGTCTGTTTATCTCCATCATTTGATCACTTATATGTTGGTTTAGGAAGACAATGTGGATGTTGCCTACCACACTAAGAGTAAAACACATTTCTTGGCATGTGATGCTGTTATTTCCGTCTGTGCCTGCTGCTCCCAGTTTATAAAGATTGGCCACAATTCTCAAACCATTTATTCCAGAAGAGTCTTATTGATTAGAAAGAAGCTACTCCAGAATGTATGATTTTAGGATTGTAACTGTTTCTGCACGGATTGAAAAGCTGTTTCAGAGGGCATGCATTATATTTAAATGTGCTATGACCCCTCAAGGATTTTATCTGCAGTGTTAGGAATGATGTTATTTCTTCTAACAGCTCATTGTAACTAGTGACAGCTAAAGGAGCATTGATAATGTCCAGCAATCCAGGGCTTGATGTATAATATGTTTGAATATGTTATGTTTGAATATGTTGGTAAATGTCCTGGCTGCAAAAATGAGCTGTGTTGGATAATCTGTCTGGGTCATACTCGTATGCTAACGAGACCTTGACTGGTAAGAGCAATGCCCCACTTTGGAGTGATGTAGTGTTGCAAGTAGTAGAGCAGGTAGTGAGAGCCGTAATCCCTTGTTTAGTGTAGGACCCAAGTTTGAACCGGAGTCCTTGAGGCCCATCTTCACTGCTGGTTCCTGCTGGCCTGGGCCAAGTATTGGCTAAAAGGCTTTCTCCAGTGCCAGTCAAGCCACACCCCTCCTCAGCCTATACCCCCAGCTCCCTGTTTGGCTGATCGCCTATATATAAGCCACAAGAAACTGGGTGGATCATCAGTGAACTTCCTAATTCCCCGTCACTTCCTACAGTTCCTGTTGTGCTTTCATGTGCCACTGTCTATACGACGCTTTTAGACAAGACACTTTTAATGTGGTTTTGTAAATGCACATTTAAATAATGCACATTTTTAAAAACCAGTTTTGGCATACCCTGAAGATCAAAGGGACTCAAAACCAGGTTGGAATCAGACACAGCCACATTCAAAACGGTTTTGGCTTTTACACGATCATGACAAATACGCATTTAAAACAGTTTAGGTGTTTAAACAAGCATTAAAACACGCATTTTTCACCAATCATGCGCAAAATGTGTCTCATCTAAAAGCGACCTCAGTCTCCTCCTTGTGTCTCCATGCACCTTGGACTGGCTCTTTACTCCCTGAACCTAGTGTGACCTTTGGGCTAGCCCGTCTGACCTTTCCTACAAGAACTCAGTTGTTCTGATCCCACTGCCTACTCTGGCTGCTGGAATATTGGAGGTAGGCACCTGCTTTGATGGAGGCTCAGAATCTGCAGTATACGCCCCCTATGTGACTGCCGAGTGAGCCCATTCCACACGGTGCCTGCTCTGCCTAGTCTTGTCCAGTCCAGTCCTGTTTCGTCTCCTCTGTCCAGTCCTGCATTGTTCTGCCTCATCTATGCCGACTCCCTTGGTGTGCCGGTCCCCGACATGACCCTGGGATCCCAATTCCACACCAGCTCTCCTAACCTAATCCTGCACAAACTCTCCCACCATGTTTTCCTGGACCTCATCCTGCGCCAACTCTCTGTGCCCCAGCCCGCAGGGGTGTGCGCTTCATTTTCATTATTATGATAACAAAAACACCCTCCTGTCTCCAGCTTCAGTGTTGCCCCCAACCTTCAGAGGAAGAGGATTGGGCCTGAAAGACGAAGGCAAAGCGTGGGTGCATGGAGCCAAAGTTGTAAGTGAGCACAATATGTGAGACTGTACAATGTCTTTACTGCTAACATGGCACGGAGGTTAAGGCGGGAGTCTTAACTTGGAATTTCCATGTTTTTTAGTGCGTGATTGAATTTGCAAGAGCCTTAATTCTTATTGTAAACCGGAGGGTTTTTGACTATGGAAGATAGATATATAGATATTACTAGATAGATACTAGGCTGTTTTATTATATATATATTAGGCACACACCACACCACCACACAGCCAACTGAAGTTTTATTTCCGCTGATGAAAACAGGAGAAAAAAAATTGACATAAATATCAAATTTTGATATCAAAATCGGAAACAACACTGATAACAAAAACAAAATTTTGTTAATAACAAAAATGAAAGTTTTTAATAACGAAAATGAAAAATGACATGGGTCCCTGTGGCACACCCCTACTAGCCCGTGGTTCCTAACACTTAGCTCCTCAACCTGTAGTGGAATTGTGTCTGATACCTCAACCCTTACAATGGCACTGTTTCCATCCGGCTTCATAGAATGAAGAAAGGTGAAGGGCCACGCTTGAGAGGATTGCAAAAATTATTTGTCAGGAGTAGTCTTCAGATTTTTATAATCGGGGTAATAAGGGAGAGTGTCTTCTTTCTTTTTCCCTCCCTATGCCCTATAATCAAGCTCACTCTTGTGATGGCCCCGGAAAAATGGTAGAATTTCTGGAATTACTAAGCCCCAATTTCAAAAGAGATTTAGGATGGGATTTTCAAAGAAGCCTCAATGGGAATTGTGTTCATATATAATTTAAATGTTTTTTTTGCATTTGGAAGGACCACAGGGCTTTGGTTCAGTGAGTGCCCAGGCTTCTAAAACCCAATCCTAGAAGAATGACATTCTAAATAATAAAAATATTTAACTTTCACATAGCTTAGACAAATATTAGGATGGTACTATGCAATTATGTTACTGCTATACATCCTACATCTGACTATTCCTTATTACAATAGTTTGGGATGGGACTTCGGTATTGCCGAAAACTGAGCAGCAACTGATAATGGCTATATCTGATTAATCCAATATCTTGGTTTTTTATCAGTTCTCGGCAGAATTGGATCTTTTACATTGGTTTTTTTAAACAGATTTTTAACATTGCAGTTTTCCTCATTGAAGTCAATGGGGAATTTGATACACTGAGAACTGAGAAAAATGAGAACTGATATTTTGCCAATAGTCCCACCCCTAACAATAGTGTTTGTATTATTGTACCTTCAAAGGTTCTGTGATTTTAATAATATCTCAGAAAAGAAACAATTGGTATTGACCTGAATCCGATGAGAGAATTAATTTGCTGGAAATCTAGAGGTTGCCAAAAATGAATTTAAATAAAATGAAGTTACTGAAAAGAAAGTTCTAAAATAGCAATTACTACAGGGCCCATTGTTTTAATTTTGGATGTAACCAGAATTAATGCATACAATTCATACTGGCCCTCCGCCATGGCAAAAGTGTGTGACTGCTGAAGAGAACCGGATGAGATCAGACCCATAGTGTCACGCTGCACGGTCAGGCTCGGAGGGGGAGGAGGGACGCAAGGAGGACCCTTAGGGAAGCACAGGAAGAGCCCCCCATAACAAGTAACATAGCTCCGCCCCCGCCACAAGACATAGCGCCACCAGCACCATCCCCGCTGCAGGGGGATGCATCGCAAACAGACGCACCTGCCCAGCCCCGACGTAGCACACGCATAGCGGTGTGACGCACGTCGTAGGGGCCGGGGCTCCCAGAGACTCACTAACAAAGGCCTATAAAAGCACCAGCGGGGCATTGGCTCCCTACCGGTAATCGCGAGAGAAGCTGGCCCCCTTGCCTTTGAACCTCCTGAAAGCTAAGTGTTGATTGTGGATTGGTGACTTGCTTGGTGTCTTGTGTTTGTTCTCCCTTTGTGCTCCTGCCTCCCCGTGAAGTCTGTTTACGTAGTATTGATTGTGTTCCCAGCACCTTCGGTTGTCTTCTCCTAGAGTTACTCCTTAGAATATCCTCATAGCCTCAAACTCTGGATTCTTCGAGTTGTGCCTGTGAACCTCTCTCTCCCTTCCTGTCTCGGGTACTCCCCCCCCCACTCCCCTTCCCCGTTCCTTTATTCCTTTATAGCCCCCTCGCACCCCTGACCCGACGCCCTCTTGTTCCTGCATTATTTCACCCCTCCTGCACCGTGTGTCACATCTTGGGTACTGGGTTCCCCAAACCCCGAACCTTATTGGTACGCCTGTGTTGTAAGACTGATCCCCCTCCTTTCCTCTCCCTGGTTGGCATTGTCTCTCTCTACCCCTATGATGATAAGGGTTGCCTTGTAAGTTGCAAGGAAAGCCCACCTACTATCCTGACGGGAATTCTGGGAGCCCCGTTAATACCAGAGAGAGATTGCCACCCCCTTGAGCCAGAAGGGTGGGTATTCAACCTCCCTGCCCTCTTCCCTTGTCCACGTCTACCATTTGTCCCCTCTCCTCCCCCTTTCCCATGACAGAACTACCAGCACTTAATATCCCTCCCCATGGAACCCCAAGACCCCGCTCAACAGATTAGAGATCTCATGCGTGCAATTCAAAGCTTTATTATTATTATTATTATTATTAAACATTTATAAAGTGCCAGTAGTAACCTGGCGCTGTACAGAACATACAATCAGATGCAGTCCCTGCCTGTGGCTTACAATCTAAAAGACAAGGAGGGGGAGACAAGGAGAGGGGACAGCGGGAGAGACATGGGAGAAGACAAACAAACATTCAGGCGGATGCGAAGTCTCAGGTGCGTGTACTTGGCTTGGTTACAAGGTGGTCGGTAGCAGCAGTCAGCAGAGGAGGGCTGACAGTAAGAGCAAGGGGAAAGACTAGAGGGCATTGGGAAAGGCAGCATGGAAAAGGTGGGTCTTGAGGAGGGATTTGAAGGAGCGGAGGGAGGAGGCGAGGTGGATGTCGGCAGGGAGGGAGTTCCAGGCATGCGGGGCAGCGAGGGAGAAGGGACGAAGGCGGTTGGGCGAGCAGGAGAAGCGAGGGAGAGCGAGGGAGGGGACAGCGGAAGAGCGGAGAGCGCGCGCAGGAGCGCGTAGGGCGATTAGGTCCGAGAGGTAAGGGGGAGCTTGGTCATGGAGCGATTTGAACGTGAAAACCAGGAGTTTGAACAGGATACGTTCAGGAAGGGGGAGCCAGTGAAGGGAGAGGAGGAGAGGCGTCACATGGTCGAAGCGACGGGCAGAGTGAATGACCTTGGCGGCAGAGTTTTGGATCGCCACAAGGGGGGACAGGTGGGAGCGAGGGAGGCCAGCAAGGAGGAGGTTGCAGTAGTCGAGGCGAGAGATAACCATGGCATGAACAAGGATTTTGGCCGAGGAGACAGATAGAAAGGGGCGAATGCGGGCAATGTTGAGGAGAGCGAATCGGCAGGATTTGGCCACAGAGTCAATGTAAGGTTTAAAGGAGAGGTGCGTGTCAAAAATGAAGCCCAAGCTGCGGGCACGGAGAACAGGACGGATGGTGACCCCATCAATGCAGACGGTCAGGTCAGAGGGAGAGGAGGGGGATGGAGGAAAAATGAGGAGTTCAGTCTTGGCCATGTTCAGTTTGAGTTGGCGTCGGGACATCCAGGCGGAGATATCAGAGAGGCAGTCGACGAGGCGTGAGCGGACAGAGGAGGAGAGAGAGGGGGTAGAGAGATAGAGTTGGGTGTCATCAGCATAGAGATGGTATTGGAACCCGTGGGAGGCAATAATTTCACCAAGGGACCGGGTGTAGATAGAGAAGAGGAGAGGGCCAAGGACAGAACCTTGGGGAACCCCAACCGAGAGGGGAAGGGAGGGGGAGGTCGACTCGGGGAGGGAGACATTAAAGGAGCGGTCAGAGAGGTAGGAGGAGAACCAGTCAAAGACAGAGCCACGGAAGCCCAAAGAGTAAAGCGAGTCCAAGAGGAGCGAGTGGTCGACAGTGTCAAAGGCAGCAGAGAGGTCAAGGAGGACAAGAACGGAGTAGTGGCGCTTCGATTTAGCGACAAGTAGATCATTGGTGATCTTGGCCAGGGCAGTTTCAGTAGAGTGGAGGGGGCGGAAGCCGGACTGGAGAGGGTCGAGGGAGGAGTTGGCAGAGAGGAGGTTCAGGCAGCGGGAGTAGACGACACGTTCCAGGAGCTTCGAAGCAAAGGGAAGGAGGGAGACCGGCCGGTAACTAGAGGGATCGAAAGGGTCCAGGGTAGGCTTTTTGAGGATGGGGGAGACAGTGGCATGTTTGAAGGCAGAGGGGAAGGAGCCTGTGGAAAGGGAGAGATTGACAACATGCAGAAGGGGGGGAGCGACAGTGGGAGCAATAGAGGTCAGGAGGCGGGAGGGGATCGGGTCAAGGGGGCAGGTGGAGGGGTTGGATGAAGAGAGAAGAGCAGAGATTTCCTGGAGAGAGGCAGGAGGGAAGGATGCGAGGAGGGAGGGGGGCGGGGGGTGGAGGGAGGCAATATCCCGACGGATCTTGTCAATCTTGGAGGTGAAGAACGACGCAAGATCCTGAGCAGCAAGGGAAGAGGGCGGAGGAGGGCAGGGGGGTTTGAGAAGGGAGTCGAAAGTAGAGAAAAGGCGGCGAGGGTCGCGGGAGAAAGATTCGATCCTAGAGGCATAATAGCGATGCCTAGCTAGGGAGATAGCCGAGGAGAGGGAGGAGAGGGAGAATTTGTAATGGAGGAAGTCAGGGAGGGAGCGGGATTTGCGCCAGAGGCGTTCGGCAGCCCGGGCGCAGGAGCGGAGGTAGCGGATGGCAGGGGTAAGCCAGGGGCGGGGGTCGAGGGGGCGGACGGGGCGAGCAGAGGGGGGGGCAAGAGAGTCAAGGGTCGAGGAGAGAGAAGCGTTGAGAGCAGAGACAGCAGAGTCAGGGGAGGAGGAGGCGAAAACGGGGGGGAGAAGGGGGGAAAGATGTGCGGCAAACTCCGAGGGAGTAAGGGCCTGCATATTGCGGAAGGGGCGCATAGAGGGGGAGGAGGAGGTAGGTCGGTGGGAAAGGCTGAAGGAGGCGAGGAAGTGATCAGAATTAGGGCAGGGGTCAAAGGAGAGGTCAGTAAGAGAACAGTTTCGAGTGAAGATGAGGTCGAGGGAATGGCCGTCAGTATGAGTGGGGGAGTCGGTCCAGAGTCGGAGATTAAAGGAGGAAGCGAGAGAGAGAAAGCGGGAAACAGAGGGGGCGGAGGGCGTGTCAACGTGAATGTTGAAATCACCAAGGATAAGAGTGGGGATATCATCGGAGAGGAAGAAGGTGAGCCAGGATTCAAAGTCCGGGAGGAAAGAGGAGAGGGAACCCGGGGGGCGGTAGATGACAGCAACCCGAAGGTGTAGAGGGGAGTATAAGCGCACAGAGTGGGCCTCAAAGGAAGGGAAGGAGGAGGAGGGGGGAGGGGAGAGGGTTTTGAATTGGCAGTGCTTAGCAAGGAGCAAGCCCACACCACCACCCAGGCCCTCAGGGCGGGGGCGGTGAGAGAACGACAGGCCCCCGGAGGATAGAGCAGCCGGGGTAACAGAGTTGGAGGGCGTGATCCAGGTTTCCGTAAGAGCCAGGAGTTGAAAGGGGCGAGAGAGGAAGAGATCGTGGATGAAGGGAGCTTTAGCCACGGACGAGCGGCAGTTCCAGAGGGAGCAGGAAAAAGGCAATTGGTGTTTGGGAAGGCACGGGATGCGGATGAGGTTGGGGGATGGGGAACGGCCTGGTTTGCGGGGTGTGAGTCGTGCACCTGCCTCGTATTGGCCACAATGGTCTGTGGCACACCTGGGTGTCGCGGGTTTGGGCCTAGGGGGTATGGGGAAGGGGGGATGAGGGTGGGGAAGGGGGATGGTCATGGGTGAGAATAAGGGGTAGGTTGGCTGGAGAAAGGCCGCTGGTGATGGAGCTTGACCATGGAGGTCCAAGACCTCAAAACACAAAACCAGGAGCTCCAGGAGGACAACCAATTCCTGCAAGGGGCCTTGGGGGCTGCAGGGGGAACCAGAGCCCCCCCCAGTTTGTACCTGTAGGACCCCCTAGCCAGGTTCTGCCCCCCCCCGGGACCCCAAGAACCTAAGGCATCCAGGCCCGATAAGTTTTATGGAGACAGACGAGCTTGTCAAGGATTTTTGGCCCTGTGTAATTTGGTTTTTCAGACCCAACCTCTTACTTACGGCATCGACCAAATGAAGGTAGCCTATGTAAGTGGGTTATTGAGGGGGGGGGTAGCTCTGGATTGGGTTACGCCCCTGCTGGTTAACAATGATCCCATTTTACAAGATTATGATGCATTTGTGGACCAGTTTAAATTCTTGTTCAACTACCCTCATCGGGCTAGAGACGCGGAACATGCGATTCTCCACATAAAACAAGGACGGGCCCCGCTCCTAGACTATATCACGCGTTTTCGTTGTTTGTCATTTGATTCGGGATGGAATGATGCAGCTCTTCGAGCATTATTTTGCCAAGGATTAGCTGAGGAAATTAAAGACCAGTTGGCAGGAGCTGCTATCTCCCCCTCCACCTTAGAGGAATTAATCAAGCTGGCTGTTCAAATAGATGATTGGTTGTTGGAAAGGAAGCACGAACGACAGCGGGATCAGAACAAAGAAGGAGCGTATAGAAGTCCACGAGTCCCATTAACCTTCCCAACGCCAGTAAGTGAGAACCAGGAGAGGGAGCCTATGCAGATCGGGGCCGCTCGAGGACCACTGACCCCCACAGAGCGAGAACGATGGCGTCTCCTTCATCTATGTTTTTATTGTGGATCCAAGACACACTTTTCACGTGAATGCCCTCTGAAACCGGTACGTAACCCCCCATCGGGAAACAACAAGGGCCGGGATGGGCAGCGGGCCTCCCGGTAACTTCTTTATTCCCCAATCCGGGCCCGCAGACAACCCTTCGACAGCTGTTCCTGCCCTTACTGGTCCATATCAGCCCGGCAACCTCTCGGGTTGTAAAAACCCTGATAGATTCTGGCACCACGGGCAACTTTATGGATCTCACGTTTGCCCGAACCTGTGGAATCCCCATCCAGGTTAGACCCCAAATAGAGTTAGTCCAGACAGTCGATGACTCCCCACTCTCCTCAGGTCCGGTGCGTGAATGCACCCCACCTTTAAGGTGTTGGATTGGAAAACACCAGGAAATGATTCAATTTGATCTCATCCCTTCCCCTTTGTTTTCTGTGGTTCTAGGTTTTCCTTGGCTGTATCTTCACAACCCTAACATCAACTGGGTACGTAGAAGTCTGCTTTTTGAATCCCCTTATTGCGTAGAACACTACTGCCGCCCCGCTCCTGTACAAGCCATAGCAGTAACAATGACATCCACGCATGATATCTCCCAACTCCCTGCTGTGTACCACCATTTTGAAAGCGTGTTTAACAAACAAGAAGCAGCCGAGTTACCCCCTCACAGACCCCAAGATTGTCCTATTGAACTTCTCCCAGGGTCAGAACCCCCATATGGGCGAATTTATAACCTGACTCCAGGAGAAACAGAAACCCTGTGGCAATACATTAAAGAAAATCCAATCAAGGGGTTTATCAGACACTCCTCGTCTCCTGCAGGAGCCCCCCTCTTTTTTGTGCCCAAAAAGGAGCGGGACATACGCCCCTGCATTGACTATCGAGGTTTAAATAATCTCACAGTGAAGAACCGATACCCCCTTCCCCTCATTTCTGAGTTGCTAGGGAAGTTGCAAGGGGCCCGGGTTTTCACTAAACTGGATCTTAGAGGGGCATATAACCTTGTCCACATTAAAAGAGGGGATGAGTGGAAGACGGCTTTCTGTACACGATTCGGACATTTCGAGTACTTAGTGATGCCCTATGGGTTGGTGAACGCTCCAGCAACCTTTCAACATTTTATAAATGACATTTTCCGAGATTTACTGGACACTTTCCTTGTGGTATATTTGGATGATATCTTAATCTTCTCGCAGAACCTCCAAGAACATGTGAAACATGTGCAAATAGTTCTTCAACGATTAAAAGAACAGAAATTGTACTGTAAAATAGAAAAATGTTTATTCCACGTGGAGGTGCTACCCTTTTTAGGATTTATTGTTTCAGCTCAGGGAATCCAAATGGACCCAACAAGGTTTCGGCAATTCATAAATGGCCAGCCCCCTCTTCTGTTAAGGCTTTACAACGATTCCTTGGAAGTACTAATTATTACCTTCAATATATTAACAATTACGCCCAGACCACAGCGCCCCTAACTCAACTGTTAAAGAAAGGAGCTGCTTACCGTTGGTTGGAACCCCAGCAGATCGCTTTCCTACAGTTGAAACGGGCATTTATGACAGCACCCCTGCTTCAACATCCTGATGTTACTCAACCTTTTATTGTTGAAGCTGACGCTTCCGATAAGGCCCTCGGGGCCGTCCTCACCCAAAAACTTGGAGATCACCAACAGAGATTACCTTGTGCATATTATTCCTGACAACTTACCTCCGCAGAACGCAACTATACAATTCTGGACAAGGAACTCTTGGCCATAAAGGTGGCTTTTGAAGCCTGGAGACACCTTCTAGAAGGGGGGCCTTACCCCATTCTAGTCTTAACAGATCATAAAAACTTAATATACCTCCAAACGGCTCGGATTACAAATGGGAGGCACGCCAGATGGGCATTGTTCTTTGCATGCTTTTGGTTTAAGGTCCAGTATCGACCCAGACCAGAAAACACTATGGCAGATGCCCTCTCCCGATGTGAGGAAGTAACCGACACCCTGAACCCAACCCCAGGACCCGTCTTGGCTCCTGGAGTCTTTGCAGCCACCCTCCCATCGATGCAAGATCTACAAAAAGAAACTGCAAGAATTACCCCCAATGCCTTGTATCCCTTCCAAGAAGGACTGCATTACCATAAGGGACGAGTAGTGGTTCCTCCTCGCTATCGACCTCAGATATTGTGGGCATATCACGACTCTCCTTTAGCAGGACATCCCGGCATGAAGCGCACCCTGGCCCTTATACGATGGACCTTTTGGTGGCCCCGGGTTCAAAAAGACGTGGAAGCTTATGTAAGGGGTTGTTCAACCTGCGCATGGACCAAGTCACCTCGACATCTCCTTGTAGGTCTCTTGCAATTAACCCCGATCCCAAACCGACTTTGGCAACGACTTGCCATGGATTTCATTGTTGGACTTCCCACATCTGATCACTGTATGACCATCCTCGTTATTGTGGATTATTTCACGAAAATGGGACATTTTATACCCTGTGCCAGCCTTCCCACGTCCAAGGGAACTGCAGAACTCTTAATAAGAGAAATTGTCCACCTCCATGGTACTCCACGAGAAATTACCTCTGATCGTGGACCTCAATTTACCTCACGGTTCTGGAAAGCATTTTGTAATCTCCTGGGGGTGAAAATTCAAACAACCACCGCGTATCACCCCCAAGCAAATGGTCAGGTAGAGTGTGTCAACCAGCACATAGAGCAATATCTCCGATGTTTCTGCAACTACCTGCAAGACGATTGGGTAAAACAACTTCCGTTAGCAGAATTTACTTATAATAATGGACCCAACGCTTTCCTTGGAAATTCTCCTTTCTATGTTTCATATGCCTTTCACCCTGACATTGGGCTTCCTAGGTTACCTGCTACTGTGGTTCCTGCAGCGGGAGCACTGATGCACCGGATTAAACTCGTCAAAAGGAAAGCGCACCAGTATCTTCAGCAAGCCCGCCAACGATATAAGAAACAAGCAGACATATCACGAAAACAAGAACCAACCTTTCAGGTAGGGGACCTTGTTTGGGTGCAGCTCAAGAATTACCCCTCGCTTCGACCCTCAGCTAAACTTGATGATATATTTATGGGACCCTATCCAATTTGTAAAAAACTCAATAATGTCATGTATACCCTGGGATTCCCTCCCCATCTTCACATTCACCCTTCATTCCATGTTTCTATGTTGAAAAAAGCTACACCTCCCCTGTACCCAACACAATGGATACCTCCACCGCCTCCCACCTTATTACGCCAGGGATTTCCGGAATATGAGGTGCGGGCAATCCTGGACTCCCGTTATATTGGCACCCGCCTCCACTACTTGGTGGACTGGAAACACTATGGTATAGCAGAACGCTCCTGGGAACCTGCTTCAAATCTCCATGCCCCCCAACTCATCCTCACTTTTCATCGCCATCATCCAACCCACCCAGGGTTCCGTACCCTGGTGGGGGGCGGAAGGGGCGCTGGACGGGGGGTACTGTCACGCTGCATGGTCAGGCTCGGAGGGGGAGGAGGGATGCAAGGAGGACCCTTATGGAAGCACAGGAAGAGCCCCCCACAACAAGTAACATAGCTCCGCCCCCGCTGCAAGGCATAGCGCCACCAGCACCATCCCCGCTGCAGGGGGATGCATCGCAAACAGATGCACCAGCCCCGCTCTGATGTCGCGCATGCATAGCGGCGCGACGCACGTCGTAGGGGGCAGAGCTCCCAGAGACTCACTAACAAAGTCCTATAAAAGCACTGGCGGGGCATTGGCTCCCCGCCGGTAATCGCGAGAGAAGCTGGCCCCCTTGCCTTTGAACCTCCTGAAAGCTAAGTGTTGATTGTGGATTGGTGACTTGCTTGGTGTCTTGTGTTTGTTCTCCCTTCATGCTCCTGCCTCCCCGTGAAGTCTGTTTACGTAGTATTGATTGTGTTCCCAGCACCTTCGGTTGTCTTCTCCTAGAGTTACTCCTTAGAATAGCCTCATAGCCTCAAACTCCGGTTTCTTCCAGTTATGTCTGTGAACCTCTCTCTCCCTTCCTGTCCTGGGTACACCCCCCACTCCCCTTCCCCGTTCCTTTATTCCTTTATAGCCCCCTTGCACCCCTGACCCGACGCCCTCTTGTTCCTGCACTATTTCACCCCTCCTGCACCGTGTGTCACACCTTGGGTACTGGGTTCCCCAAACCCCGAACCTTATTGGTACGCCTGTGTTGTAAGACTGATCCCCCTCCTTTCCTCTCCCTGGTTGGCATTGTCTCTCTCTACCCCTATGATGATAAGGGTTGCCTTGTAAGTTGCAAGGAAAGCCCACCTACTATCCTGACGGGAATTCTGGGAGCCCCGTTAATACCAGAGAGAGATTGCCACCCCCTTGAGCCAGAAGGGTGTGTATTCAACCTCCCTGCCCTCTTCCCCTGTCCACGTCTACCATTTGTCCCCTTTCCTCCCCCTTTCCCCTGACACATAGGACATGTCATAGGGCTATTGGAAGCTGCACAGACTGCTGTTATGCCCCGAGTTCCCCAGAGTTGGTGGAGTTACCAAGGGCATACGACATTCATTACTGTGAAATTGAGTCCTCTGTTACTTGGCTCCTGAGAATGACTACTATTTAAACTGGACTGCGATCTGTTTCATGTTTTATTTATTTATTTATTTATTTATTTATTTATATCCAGCCCTTTGCTGAAGACTCAGGGCAGCTTACAAAAAATACAACATACAATAAAATGCAACCTCCCCCACAACCCAACCCACTCCCACTCTCCAACAACCTTCCATCTAATCCATCTCCCCCAATTCATTAACCCCCCCACCCCTCAATTCAGTCCCCACTGCCAAAAGCCCGATGAAATAAAATGATCCTACGTTGCGTCCAGAAGGCCACCAGGTTTGAGCACAGGTGGACCTCCTAGGGGAGGGAGTTCCACAGTAAAGGTGTGATGGCTGGGAATGCTCTTCACATAGTCGAGACCTGGTGGAAACACTGGAGTCTCCAGGAAGACACCACTAGCTGATTGCAGAGGCCACGCTGGGACATGGAGATCCAGGCGATCCCTCAGATAGATGGGGCCTACACTGTTTAGGGCTTTAAAGGTCATCACCAGCACCTTGAATTGGACCCACAAGACTATTGGCAGCCAGTGCAGTGAATGGAGCACTGATGTTATATGTTCGCAGAGACACCTCCCATTCCTGGTGGAGACAGGCTGGTCTGCCAAACCCCTTGCCACCTAGAAAAGTTCTGCTGAATGTGACTTCACAGACGCTATGATGTCAGCAAAGAAAACCTTCTTTGCTGCCCTCACAGCCACAGCACAGTCTTTCAAAAACTATCTATGCAGCAATTGGTCAGATTCAGCTCAAGTTCGGCACTACCTGTGCTTTAACCACCTACCCTCTCACTTCTGCCGCCTCAGCCCCTCTGTATACCATAGGGTGTTGCTGCAGTGGTGGGAGTGGACACCTGGGAGTCATCATGTCGATGGCCTCAGTCAATGTGTTATTCCATAATGCGATGAGATCATTGACAGAGCAGTCATCGAAGTCTGTGGGAAAACTCCCCCAGAGAGTTCTGGAAACCAATTGGATCCATGAGTCTCCTGATGCAGACCAATCTAATAGGTCCAGCATCCCGATGGGGAAATCGGTACACCAGTACCCGAATCTCCAGAAGGTAATGGTCCAACCACGACAAGGGTGTCACCTTCACACCCCCAATCATAGGACACCCCAATTCCAGACCAGTGCATAAAATCAAATCCAGCGTGGGTCCCCTCTCATGTGTTGGGCCCACTACTACCTGGGATAGGCCTATGGAGGTCATGAACTCCTGCTCTGTTCCATAAAGGCTGGCTTCGAAGTGGATATTGAAGTCCCTCAAAGCAATGAGTATGGGAGATTGCAACACAACCTCTGAAACCACCTCAGGTGGAGCAGTCAGGGAGGTTGCAGTGCAGTGGGGTGCTCAGTACACCAGCAGGATCCCTAATCTATTCCCAGCCAAATCAAACTCTAGATGGACACACTCCATGCTGGATAAGTTCATCACTGGAAACCTCTGGAAGGACATCAAGTCCTTAAAAATCATGGCTACATCACCACCCCGAGCTCTGAACCTATTCTGATGCTGCACAGAATACTCACCTGACACCAGCTCAGCCAAAATCGGCCCAAACTCATCGTCCTGCCAGGTCTCTGTTTTGCATCCAAGGTCAGTGGCTCCATCCAGGATAAGCTCCCAGATGGACGTCGTCGAACCTTCCGTTATTTAGGGAAGGACATTGATGAACGTCCGACGTCCAGATGGACATTGATGAACCTTCCGTTATTTAGGGAAGGTTCCGCTCATTCCTCTCGAGGAGAAGTCAGTGGGTGGTTCTGGGAGAAGAAACATCTAGCCCCAGGATCTCTCTTGTGGTGTACCTCAAGGTTTCATTCTGTCTCCATTGTTGTTTAATATTTACATGCAACTGCTGGGTGAGGTTGTGAGACGGTTTGGTGTGGGTTGTCAACAGTATGCTGATGACACCCGACTATACCTCTCTTTTTCAGCAGACCCAGGTCCTTCAGTCTCAGTTCTTTCCCAGTGCCTGACAGCAGTGAGTGACTAGATGAGGTTGAGCAGACTGAGGCTGAACCCTGATAAGATGGAGGTGATGTTGGTGGGTAAGGCAGCTGAGACAATGGCCTCACTTGTGGAGGGGATCCGCCTTGTTGGCCTCGCAGTTGCGGAGTTTGGGGGTCCTGCTGGACTCTGGCCTCCACCTGGATTGTCAGGTGGAGGCAGTGGCAAAGGGATCCTTTTGCCAATTACATCTTGAGCGGAGGATCCAGCCATATATCTCAAACTCCAACCTGGCCACCCTCATCCATGCATTCATCACCTCTAGGTTGGATTACTGCAACACACTCTACATGGGGCTGCCCTCGGTGACAGTTCGGAAGCTGCAGCTGGTGCAGAATTCTGTGGCCTGTCTCCTGATGACGATGGGCCATAGGGAGCACATTACACCAGTGCTCCGGGCTCTGCACTGGCTGCCTGTAGTGTTCTGGGCCCGATTCAAGGTGCTGGCATTGACCTTTTAGGCCCTAGATGTCCTGGGCCCCTTCTACCTGAGAGACCACCTCACTCCCCATGCCCTGGAGAGTTCTCTGCAATGCACCAGGGGCGCCTTCTTGGAGATCCCCCAAGTAAACCAGGGGGCCACGATGGAGCAGGCGTTCTAGGTGGTCACACCACAGCTGTGGAACTCTCTCCCAGAGGAGGCTCGCCTGGCCCCCAGCTTGTTGGCCTTCTGCCGGGCCTGTAAGACCTGGCTATTCATCCAGGCCTTTGGGGGAGGGGGGTAAAGGGATAGGCGGTGGGATTTTTTAGCCAGTTGGTCTTACCTCTTTTTATTGTAGTTAACGTTTTTTTTAATCCTCCTCCTTTTTATATATCTTTATATATTTTTATTTTTTTTTAACTTCTGTAAGCTGCCCCAAGCTGCTGTGAGGCTGGATGAGGTGGAGTATAAATCATTAAATAATAAACAATAATAATAATTAACAACTTCCTTAATGCATTCCTAGAAGATACCTTTCTGTGTTGCTTCCCCCCCAGATCTTCTCTTTAGTATAAATACTGCAAAAGATGTCGATGCAGGATTCCTTATAACCACAGAAGGTTATTTGGGTTTGTGGAAATAAAGAGATACTATTTGGCCTTTCCAGGCAGAAAGAGCATATGACAGATGGAGACCAAGACAATAATTTGGTGAGGCGGATAAGCACTAAATGATGTGACAAAGAATGCATACCCTTTGGGTCTGGACTTGCTGCTTTTTAATCAGCAGGAATGTGCTGTAATGTTTAGATCATATTTCCAAAACAAATGCTGGAATACAAAGAAACTCAGATTGGGCTTTAGTTATGAATATAAATAGACTTAGGCCACTTTCAGATATGCCCCCCTCCCCGGCACGTATATTTGGGCTGCGGGGGGTGGGGGATGCACAGCCCAAATATACGCAGGGATCAGCCGTTCTGAAAGGGCCCCCCACGCAGCTTTGCCGGCAAAGCTGAGCAGAATGAAGAGCTCAATTTCCTGCTCTGCATCCCACGCAACTTTGCCAGCAAAGCCGCCCAGGGGGGGCTTTCAGATCAGCCAATCCCCGTGCATATTCAGGCTGCGCATTCCCCCCTGCAGCCCAGATAAGGGCGAGAGACCATGTCTGAAAGTGGCCTAAGTTTGTTGAGAGGCTTAAGATGTAGGTTCCCAAATTGTGGGTAGTAGAGGTGGGACCCCGGGGCAATTACCGGATACCGGATTTACCGGTTTTCCGGTTCTCAAAAGAACCGGATTCTCGGATTAAATCCGGTATCCGGTACCGGTTTTATTTCATTGATTTCAATGGGGCACTGTGTCCCCATTGAAATCAATGGAATACAATTCCTCCCCCCTCCCCCTCCCAGGCTGCGCGGGTGGAAGGGGGGACACCCCCCACCCACC
>QEPC01011675.1:154815-165014 GCA_003113815.1 Sphenodon punctatus
GCTCTTTTTTTAACAAAAATCCAGGCTGGGCAGGGTGGGTGGGGGGTGTCCCCCCTTCCACCCGCGCAGCCTGGACTCGGGGAGGTTTTTTTTACTTTTTTGGTGGGACTTACATTGCAGCCATTCATTTAAATGGCTGCAATGTAAAAAAATCCAGAATCCAGTAACGGGACCGGATTTACCGGGTTGAATCCGATAATGCCGGTACGCCCAGTACCGACATTATCGGATACCGGATTTACCGGCACGCCCACCCCTAGTGGGTAGTATTGCCACTTCCTGCTGAGAGACTTTTATTTGACCTAGAGGAGTATACCATCCCTTTAAATCAGGGGTGGGGAACCTTTTCCGTCCCGGAGCTACTTTGAAAGTTTATACAAGCTCCAAAGGCCATACAACAGTTGGAGCATGGGTGCTTAAGGGATGCACTCAAGGAAAGGAGGGTCCAAATCATGGATTTGTGCCATGAAACTGTCCCCTATCCTTGTGTGCATGCCCTCATCTCTGCTTCCTTCCCTTGAGGTCAGTTTTTCAGTGATTGGAGGTAAGAACTGGATCCAAGGGCCAGATCCAGAAAGTAAAAAGGGGACACATCAAAACCTGCTGTGGGCTGCATTTGGCCCCGAGGCCTGAGGTTTCCCACCCCTGCTTTAAGTGGAGCCATAGTCTGTGTGGTCAGCTGATCCATCAAGGACTATAAATGGGATGCAAAGACAGTCTAGGAGACTGGAGAGAGAAGCCTTTAGTAGGATCTGGAGGTGAAACAACCTCTAATGTAAGTAGTCATTGGTAACTTGAATAAGGGAGAGACTCTTTGATAAACCTGTACTTAAGGGGGATACTCTACAGGCCGTAGTGGTTCTTCATAGCTGATACTGTTACAGCCTGTTTGTGTTGGAGCCCCAGGTCTTGGGACTTGTGTAGTGGATAGTAGGGGTGTGCAATTCATTTTTGTTTTTGTAATTACTAAAATAAACAAAGTCCCATTCGTTTTTAGTAATTTAAATACGAAGGAAATGAAAATGGATGAAATGGACAAAAATGAATGAAAAGGCATTTAAAAAAAACCACCACAAAACTATATTCATGTGCAAAATGGCTGCTGGGACCATTCTGTGCATGCATGCCCTTTCCCTTTTCCAAAATGGCACCGATGCTGTTGGTGCCCTTTTGGAAGTGGGCTGCACATGCGCAGATTGGTCTGGTGGCCATTTTTCACATTCTCAGTGATTTTATTTATTTTGTTTAAATTTTAAAAATATTTTTTATAAAATAAAAAAAAATTTAAAAAAATTAAAACTAACATTTTTGTTTACCCCCTCTCCCCCCAAAATGAAGGGTTTTTTTAATCAACAAAAATGAAAAATAATACAAAAATGAATGATGTGCTTGCTGCACACCCCTGGTGGATAGCCGTGGGTTCCCCATGTAAACCTCTAGGAGGAAGAAATCTACCATTGCTACTCTGCAATGTGATTTAAGAAGACTGTTAAAGCTTGCAACCTAAATCTGCAAAGACCTATGGTCAGCTTGGCTCTTGGACTTTATATGGTCTCATCTCCAGTTGACATTAATAGGAATTCTATGTAGAATTTAAAGACATGGCAATATATATCCCTAGAACGGAGATGGTGTATGTGTGTGCATAGTAGTGTCCTGATGTACCATGTCCTATCAAAGAGCGAAGCAGATTGCTTGAAGAATATCTTTAAGATCAGCAACAGCTTTAAGTTTGAAAATTTGACACTGAAAGTCCTAGGATTACAAGGATAAAATCAGGCTATCCTTTAACTGAAAAAAAACTTTTTTTCTATGAAAAAGGCAGGCATAAAGAAGTTTCCAGTTGTACCTTAGCAGCAGCATTTTTATTCTCTTCAGAATATTATTTTCCCCCCTCCTTGTTATCAAGCTTCTGGATCTCAGGGATACATGAAGAGTGAAAGACTCTGTCAGGAAGGGCAAACTAGGTGAGTAGTCCCCTTCGCCGCCAAAACGGCGGCGATAATTGTTGCACCCCCACATGGCGGGGGGAGATAGAGGAAGGGCCATAGTGGGGAGGCCTATCAGAAGTCCTCCCCTCATGTGAGTGGTTGCCTGGCAACCATCCCTTTGATGCAGCCGCTCAAGCGTGCTGCATGGGACGTGGAGCTCTGTCCCCTTTAGGAGGGGTTGAATCCTGGGCACGTCAGAAACCGCGCCATTACGAGGGTGGAAGCCAAAAGAATCAGCAGCAAGAATCCTTGCTGTGGAGTTCCTTGAGCCTGACAAAATTTGCCAACATGGGGTGAAGAAAAGGAACTGCTGTCGCTGCCAAGAAGGCGGCAGCTGCGGCAGTGGAGAGGCAGGCCCGAGAGGGGGAAGAATCCCTCAGGACCGAAGTTGAGATGAGTAGGGGGAACCCTCCCCACCCTGGGCAGACATGTTAGCCCGGCTCCAGGAATGCGAGGCCCTATTAAGGGCACGCAACCCAGCCACAGGCAGGGGGAGTGAAGGAAGCCCCCGAAGAGGTATAGCTAAGGAAGGTTGGGATGTGGGCCACCACGAGACTGGGGATGGTCCAGAACGGGCCAGGGATAGCGAACAGGGTCCAGGTGGGGGGAACCCCCCCCTCGCCTATGGGGAGGAGGCGGAGTGGGAGGCTGACCTCCACACCGGCTTGGCACAGGGAAAGGGATGAGGCCCCTCCTGGTCCCCCAAGACCCCCAGGCAGGAGGGGGAGAAGCCCAGTCCAAAGGGGGGCTGCACCCCCACACCCAGCGGTGGCTCCCTTTTCCAGGGAGAGGCCTCCCTATCCCCAGGGGTCAGAAGTAGGGCATGCATCCCAGGGGGAAAACGGGCCTGTTACTTCAGGCCCTTTACCCTGAGGGACGAAAAGCAATGCCTATGAGGGCAGACCAGTTGGGCGAAGTCGGGGATCTATATGGGGTCCCCAGATGGATGCAATACCAGCAACAGGGGGCGTTCCACGCTCAGACTATCCACCAAGGAGCCGGGTCAGTGCCGAGTTGGCATGCCACAGGCCCCTCTGCCGGGGAATCTTTTGTCCCCGTACAGGCAGATGGGCCCCCATCAGCCAGAAGGAGGTGGGTTGAGATGCCGGCACAGCAAGACAGCCCCACTGACAGGGAAATGTGGGACAGAATCTTGGCTCTGGAATGGGAGTTGCAAGGAACTGTGCGGAGAAGCGAGCGGGGACCATTGGTTTGTGACACAGATGGGAGAGCACCCCCCGCTGCAGGGACATGAGGTGAATGGGTAGTTGGGCAAGAAAGGGTAGATGAGTCAGGGGACTGGACATCATTAGAGTGGCCACAGGAGGGAGGTGAAAGGGAGGCCCCCACTATCAGGCACCCTGCCGGTGCAAGGGCACAACAGCCTGGGCCCACATGGAGTTCAGCTTACCCGGGCATGGGGGTAGTTCCCATTGAGGTGGTACAGCCAGGTGTGCCACAGTTAATGAATTTTAATGGGGAATGAGTATGGATAACACCAGCGATAGCACCTGACTCAGCTCAAGGAGAGTGGCCCAGGGGGGAGAATGGTGGCACTCTGGCCATGGCGGGCACTGTCATCAGTGATGGGGGAAAGGAGAAATCCTCAGTTGAGCCAGGCCAACCAGGGAAAGGGTCCCCCAGCAGCCCTCCCCCACCTCCGGGGGGAGCCATACCAAGTGTGGCTGTACCATTTGGGTCGCACCTTCCCCTGGCCACTAAAGAAAAAATTCTGAAAGGGGAATACATGGATATATATGCTCTTCTGTTCAATGATCCAATATTGGACTACTCAGAATGGGAAGAAGAAAAAGAAAAAGAAAAACATCGCGCTCTAAGGCAGACCGGAATTGGGAGAACTGGACGGCAGTGTGGGCAGTTTATAGGGGGGTGATATTACAGGCGGACCCCGTCAGGGGGCTTGAGCTGCACAAGTATGCAGAAATAATCAGAAGGGCAAAAGGGACGGGCCCCGCAGGTGGGTGGCTAAGGTATGATGAGACTTTTTGTCATAGGGAAGCCACGACACCAGGCTTGCGATGGGACACTCACACTATGGACCTGTGGTTGGAATGCATGGTCGACGTGACCAGGGCCCCTCGAGCAGATAGCAGCCACCCATTGATCTGGGGCGGGGTAGCCCCAGCAACTGAGCCCTTTTGGAGTGAAAGCTGCAGGGCAGGGGCCCAGTACTTGCTGAGAATACAATAGGGCAGGATGATGTAACTGGGTGACATGTAGATTTCATCATGACTGCTCCAATTGTGGGGGAGGGCACCCCGAGATTAATCGTTTTAGGCCCCGTCAAAAAGGAAAGAAAGGGGGCTATGGACAAGGGTAAGGAAATGGAAGAGTTGGTCAGGGTCCCTCCATAGCACCTCACCCTACAAAATGGGCCAATGCCGGTCAAAATTGACCAGTTAGAGGTGGCCCTCAGGGGGCATCCTAATAAGGAGGATGTTGATTATGTTATTCAGGGATTTAGGGATGGTTTTATTATTCCAGTGGGGCTAGTTCACCAACAAAGGAAGGGGCAGAACCTAAAACTGACAATAGGAATGGAATCATCAGTATGGCAAAAAATAGCCAAAGAAGTTGTGGAAGGTCGGGTAGCTGGACCGTTTGAGAGACCCCTAATGGGAAACCTAGTAATGTCCCCATTGGGAATCGTCCCAAAGAAAGCACAAGGATAATATTGTATGATTCACCATCTCTCTTACCCCCGGGGAGGATCCGTAAATGATGCGATCCCTAACGAGTTATCAACCATTAAGTATGCCTCATTTGATGAAACAGTGGTAAAAGTGAAGGCAATGGGGTGGGGGGCACTGATAGCCAAATGCGACGTAAAATCGGCATTTTGGCTTTTACCAGTGCATCCCAATAGCTTTCATCTCCTAGGTTTCCAATTCGAAGGCCAGTATTATTTTGACCAAGCCATGCCAAGGGGCTGCTCCATATCTTGTTCAGCTTTCAAGTGGTTCAGTTCACTAATAGAATATATCACCAAATATTTAGATGGTTTTTTTATAACTGGCCGCCTAAGGATGTATGAGTGTGCAACCATTTTACGGGTGTTCCAAGATGTAGCCTGAGACTTAGGCGTTCCACTGGGTCCTGAAAAAAACAAAGGGCCGGCGACCAGACTCACCTATTTGAGAATTGAACTCGACACAGAGAGAACGTTATTAAAACTCCCACTGAACAAGTTATGGGACATGAGACAAAAGATCAAGGAATGTTTGGGAGCATGCAAGACAACTGTCTGTGCATTACAGTCACTCGTAGGGAGCCTCAATTTTGCATGTCGTGTGGTGACCGCCGGGAAGGCATTCCTCTCTCGACTTTATGGGAAGTTAAAAGGGGACCTTTCTCCTCAACAAAGGATAAGGGTTAGCGATGAGATGAGGCAGGACTTGGGGTTATGGCTGGCATTCCTGGAAGGTTTCAATGGGGTTAGCTTTTGGAGGGAAAGGTGGTTGCTCCAAGCTGAGTTACAGGTACAATCAGACGTGGCGGGCAGCGCGGGCTTTGGAGTTTACTTTTGTACTCGCTGGTGTGCAGCGCGATGGCCTGAGGAATGACATGCAGCAGGGGTGACCAGGGACCTGAATTTTCTTGAGCTATTCCCTATCTTAGTGGTGGTTCTTGTGTGGGCTGCACTGTTCTCCAATCGCACCATTTTATTTTGGTGTGATAATTTGGCTGTGGTTCATGTCATAAATTTGCTATCCTCACGGTCCCCCAGGGTGATGGCATTAGTTAGGGTCCTGGTACTTACATGTTTAAGGCACAGCATCCTGTTTACAGCCCAGCACATCCCTGGAATCGACAATGGCATAGCTGATGCCCTTTCTTGGTTCCAAATGGACTGTTTTTGAAAGCTAGCACCATGGGCACGCACAAACCTGGACCCCTTGCCACATGAAATCTGGAGCATTGGGAGTTAAAGCTACAAACCATCATGCAGGACTCCCTTGCCCTTAGAACCCAGACAGCTTACAGTACTGCCTTCCGTGAATTCCAGACCTTTCAGTCGGAAAGAGGGTGGTTGAAGGGGTTTCCCATTAGCGAGCGTGAGGTACTACAATTTGCAATTCACCTCCGTGGGTCTGGTTTGGCAGTGGGCACAATAGCGGGAAAGATAGCAGCCCTTACGTTTATTAGTAAACTAAAGGGTTTTCCACTGCCAGACAAAGGGTTTTTCTTAAAGCACATGTTTGAGGCATGGGCGTGAACCCACAACACACCCACACACATCCGGGCACCAATGACAACTAACACACACAAAAATGCTGTTTAAAGATATTTATATAATAAACCATATGTATACAAACATAATTATAAAAACTACAATACAATCATTAAAAACACCCTTCCACCCGACGTGTTTCGGGTACAAAAAAACCCTTCTTCATGGGTGTAGAAGTAAATCTAAAATAAACAAACAATAATAACAATTAAAAAATGAATAAATGGAAACACATAATACCTGAGTTATCACAAACATCTCTCATATAAGGAAGCTCAACTAATAACATATAACAACAAATTCAATATGAGGACAAACATTAAAAGTATACAAGGTGGAAATACATAAAATAATAGTCAAAGAACATATACTAATATACATATGACTGGACTGTGAATATCCACAGGGAGAATTTGTCTAAGAGACCCATCAAACTAGAGACATATAGGGTCTAAATAGTTCTACACCCAAATAGAAATTTTTATCTATATCCAAATCAAACTGGACAAAAAACCCTCCAGTATTATATAGATGAGACCCTAAAATCACTCAATAAATGTTTCTCTCTCATGAATCGAGAACATAAGGACAAGCGCCAGTATCAAAAGCCTCTTGTAAGAATAACTGGCAGCATAAACTATCGGAGGCAAGACATTCAAAAGAAATTGAGGAACCTGGACTAAAATAGACTGACAATATACAGTCAGACCCACTTGGTCCATTAGTAGTATTGCAACAACCCCACATATATAAAAAAGAGAAAAACGAAAAACTTTACCCACTTCCAAGTCAACAATTGAAGAGTAACTCCGTTGACCAGTAAAATCCAAAAGGCACTTTTCCAAATATGAAAAATATATGGCTCACAGTGGCTGTAGAGGAAGGAAGAATAACACAATAATAATAATAATAATAATTAATAATAACCTCCTCAATCTTAACTGAAAATTTGAAAATAAGTATGTTAAAATGCCAGGAAAATGTTACCCCACTGGGGAGCTTACCTGGTAAAAAATAAGCTATTACCTCCACAGCCTTGTGATTCCAAAATGCTGATCAACCCTGGGATTGAGCTCAAAGGAAGTCAGCCCTCTTATTATATATTAGTGCCTAACAGAGATCCAAATGAGATACGACTATATTCGCTTCAGCAGTTGAATCAACAAAAAAGAGGGGAATAGCTGAAAACAATGAGTAGCTCCAGAGTGATGAAAAAAAGATTACAGGGAACAGCTGTAATCTATGGCCTCATTGAGGCCAAAGGGAGCTACAGTCTGCAATCTGTAAATCCATTGAGCTTCTTTCCTCAATAATAAACTATCTTTATTGTGAATGTGCTGCCCCACAGCATCCACTACACAAAACACAAAATCAGTGGGGCTATGATTTGCCTGCAAAAAATGCTGCACCAAAGGCTCGTTATTGTTCTTGTTCTTAATGTTGCTCCTATGTTCTCCCATTCTTAGTTTAATTTTCCTGATTATCTTTCCCACATAAAAAAAGTGGGCAGGGGCATCTGATCCCATATACCACATAGGAGGTGGCACAGGTGGTAAAACTTTCTATAAAGATAATAGATAAGTCCCTGGGATTTGCAAATGACTGCTCCCCATGGAACAGCCCGGGCTAAGCAGCACCACCATGGCCCGTGCAACTGATGTTGGATCGGTGTAAAGCAGGCCATCAAGTCTGATGGCTCGCCTACTCTTACCCCAGTCCGGGTCCGTGGTGCTTCTGGGAAGCCAAGGCGACTCCCTAGGCTGCCCATCAGGGAGGAGGGCAGGCTGCTCTGAGCAGCACGTGGGTGGGGCTGTGCGGACACATGTCTGCGTGCCCCCCCGGTCTCTCTACCCCATCACCCCTGGCCCAGGCTGCCGTCACTCTTGTTTGGTGCCTGGGCTGAATCCTGCCCAGAGTGATGGCCTCACTCAGGGCAGTATTAAAGTGTGAAAACACCCAGAGACATCTACTCACGCCATTAACTCTTGGGCCTTGCCAAGAGAGCCCTCCCCTTTTTGTGGCTGGAACTTCAGTGTTTGTCAGTCTAGTTGAAAATCCTAGGGAAAATACCATTTAAAGTTACTGGTTGGAAAACAAAGTTCTTTTGCTGAACAATACCCATGTACGTGTCAGTAGTGAGCACATACAGCCCCCACCGATGGAAAAAGACAAAAATCAGTTTAGTTTAGACCATATGACTGTACTAAAAATAGCAGTGAGGATAATATGAGGGGGTGGGTGTGGGAAGAGAGATTCTGTGATGAGATTACTCAAATACTGCACATTTTCCACAGGGCAGATTAAATTATGCAAATTTGTTTCATTTACATACTTGTCTGCTTTGTTTCATTTACATACTTGTCTGCATAATTTGAGAGGATTTGTTTTGGAGCAGTGGGGGTTATGCGGAGACGAAGTTAGAGGCTTGAGGGAAAAGGAAGACGGCTTGGCAGTTGGGTGGGTGTAGGAGTTCAGGAGCAGAAGGGATTGAGCAACGTGGGTGTTGGTGGAAGGGGGAGAGGGATAGATCCTAGCGAGCAAACTAGGGCTATAGGTCCTAGTGGGAAAACTAGGAATCGAGGAGCAAGGGGACTGTAATTGGAAAGGAGAGAAAAAATCTTCCCCAAGGAAACAGACACAACAAAAGGAAGGAAAGAATCCAATAGGGGAGTCTATTCCTCTCTCCTAGTTTACTCTCCCAGCAGAGTTGAATGTGGAGGCAAAGTTAGCAAGCGTGGAGGCAAGGTTAGCAAATCTCCTGGCAGTTCTGCTTTCCTTCTACCCCCCTCCCCCGGCTCTGTCTCTTTCACAGTTTCTGCTACCACAGTGATGTAGTAACAGAGCCAAGGAACAGAAAGAGATCCGTGTGCCTAGTTAGCTGGGAATGTGGCTGGGGGAAGAGAGAGTGTTTTGGCAGTGGTTTGGCGATGTAGACATTCTTGGTGGTGGTAACAGTAGGGATGGGCGAACGCAGCAAGTTCGATGTTCAGTCCGAACTCGGCCTGTTCGGACAACCGAACTCGAACCCGAACCCGAACCCACCGAACAGAACTGAACACCGAACGTCGAAATGGCGAACAGTTCGGTCAGTTTGGATCGCGTTTGGTTGTGTTCGGGTGGCTAAAACGTGGTCTTGGTCTACTCTACTGTCACTCTGTCACTGTCAGGTCACTGGAAGGCCAAATGTAGCAGGGAGGGGAGGAAGTCATCTGACTCAGCTAGGAGCAGACTTCCAGTCACCAGGGGTGGAGGGTGGAGATTGGCTTGGAGTATCAGCCAGCCTGCCGAATCACCATCTCTTTTCGCCTCAGACCAGTGGCTTGGCAGTCTGCGATTGGCCATGGGCTAGGCTGCACGGAGCCAATGGGGCTTGCAGTGAGGCGGGCGCAGCAAGAAACAAAACTGTCTGCCTCCCCCCTTCCCAATACGTTCTGAGCTAGTCACTATTCCTGAACAGCAGGTGTTTCAGAAGGCTCCTTAACCCAGCATTTTCCAGCTCCCCAATCCATTGCCATCCTCCTCCTATTTCACCCATCCAACCCATCTACCTCCATATTCTAATTTATTTACCTTAGCTTAGATAGATTTAGTTATTTTTTGTTTTTATTCCTCCCTGTGTTCAATCTTCCTTCCTCCCCCCCCCCCTCATTGAATCCTTTCCCTATATATTCCATCCCCAGTGATTCCCTTCCCCTGTTTTTTTATTCATTTAGAGTAGGATTATTATAGATTGATTTAGGTTTCATTTCAGTTTTGTACCCCTCCTTGTCTTGTTTGTGATTGCCCCCCATCCCATATATCGATAGATAGATAGGATTAGGTAGATATATTTTTGTTTTGACATAGTAGGAGTTAGTTTAAAGTTTACTGATAGAGATAGTGTTTACTGTAATTCAGCTTTAGGGTTTGTTGGAGCTACTTAATCAATTAATAGCATTTAGAATAGTTATTAGTTA
>QEPC01011675.1:166775-178610 GCA_003113815.1 Sphenodon punctatus
AGGAAGGGAGCTGTACCCTATCGGACAGGGACAGTAGCATATCTCTCCAGAGCAGATAGAGGCCTCACCCTAAGCCAGGGTAGAGGAAGGGAGCTGTACCCTATTGGACAGGGACAGTAGCATATCTCTCCGGAGCAGATAGAGGCCTCACCTAAGGCAGGGTGCGAGAAAGGAGCTGTACCCTACTGGACCGGGGCAGTGGATTCTCTTAACAGAGATAGGCTCCACCCTAAAGCAGTTTAACCCCTTTCCAATTCATTTTAAGGAGATGGGCCGCCGCATTCTGCAACAGCTGCAGCCTCTGGACCAATATCAAGGGAAGTCCCACGTAGAGTGCGTTGCAGTAGTCAAGCCTCGAGGTAACGAAGGCATGGATGAGAGTGGCCAGGTCGGGTCTGAAGATGTATGGGCACAGCCTGCGCACCAGATACAGCTGGCGGAAGGTGGCTTTACCCACCGCCTCCACCTGCCGATCCAGGTGGAGGTCCGCATCCAAAATCACCCCCAGACTCCGAACCTGCTGGGCAACCGGAGGGCAGACCCCCCACAATAGGAGGACCCGACACCTCCTTCACCCTCCCCACTACCATCACCTCCATCTTATCTGGGTACAGCCTCAGTTTGCTCTGCCTCATCCAATCCGCCACGGCCTCCAGACACTGGGAAAGTATTGAGACGGCAGGACTTGGGTCCATTGAAAAAGAGAGGTACAGCTGTGTGTCATCAGCATATTGGTGACAACACACCCCGAACCGTCTCACGAACTCCCCCAGGGTCTGCATATACACATTAAATAACAGTGGAGACAGAATGGAACCCTGCGGAATGCCACAGGTCAAGGCCCGGGGGCATGATGTTTCAGCTCCCAGCACCACCTGCTGGCTTCTATCTGAGAGGAATGAGCGGAACCATCCAAGAACAGTTCCGTCCAGACCCCCCAGACCTCGCAGCCATCTCAACAGCAGCCCATGGTCCACGGTATCAAAAGCAGTCGAGAGATCTAGCAGGACCGGAAATGTCGACCGTCCTGCGTCCATCTCCCAGCGGAGATTGTCGGCCAAAGCCACCAACGCCGTCTCAGTACCATAGCCAGGGTGGAACTCAGATTGAAAAGGGTCAAGGAAACCAATGCTGTCAAGATGCCACTGGAGCTGCAGTGCCACCGCCCGTTCAATAACCTTCCCTAAAAAGGTTATTTGTACATGCACTGAGCATGTACAAAATATTGGTACCATGCAGGGTGCCACAATTCTTTGCATTTACAGTGCTAGATGATGGCACCCATCATTTAGAAATTCACATAGTGTTCCAAAAACACAGATTATATGTGCTGTAGAACTCCACGTGACTTTCCAAAACATGAAAAATGTCTACGAAGACAAAAAATCAAAACAAAAAACACCCTGATCCAATTTAGCCCTACATTGCATCAATCTTGAACATAACATGTTAAAGAAAACTCAAAGTTCCAGAGAGATCTATTGGCAGGGACTCTTTTCTCTCCACTGAGTGGTCGGTGTCAGCTGTTGCTCTTCATCAGCTATGGCACAGGCCCCCATGGCTCCAGAATACATATTAGCACCCCATTGGGTAGCTCAACATGCTAACATTTCCCGAGCTTGCTCATAGTACTTCCCACTTGGCTTGTAATACTGAACTGCCAGGGGTAATTTGCACAACAAAATGTGGCCAAATGCAAAGCTCCATGAAAATTGCTGCCATTGTACTAGTGCAGAATTCACGGGGTTTTGATTAAGATACCCTTAAGATTTACATTAGGGTGGAAAAGAGAACCTTTTCCAGTTCTCACAAGATTCTCATGGGAATCAAGAAACAGTTCAGAGATCTCATCAAGATCTCGATAACATTCTGAGATCTCGTGAGAATCCAAGCTAGACTTTGCGCAGACTCTCATACATGCACACACTTTGATCATATGTTCTTATAGTCATGGCAGACAATATATTGAAATGCTCAGTTCAGTGTGTAGCAGTGGCCAAAAAGGAAAACAAGATGTTAGGAACTATTTTTGGAAAGGGATAGAGAATAAAACTGAAAATATAATGAGTGTAAACAGATGGGTGAGAAGGTTGCCTGCCCCGGAGCTGCTCCGGGGGTGCACGTCCACCCACTTGCAGCCCCACCTGGGTCTGCTTTAGATGGACCTGGTGGTTTATCTGATCCATGGTCTGCCTGCCCGGCTCCCTCAAAGATAGTGGGAAATCACCTGATGCTCTAGGCTGGCACCCACAACTCTATCGTCTTACCTGGGGCAATGGCCAACCGGGAGTGGAGCTGCAGTGTCAATCCACCCCACAGACAGCAGCTCTGCTCCAGTCCAGTGCCCTAGGTTTGGCCAGCCCGCTCTGCCAGTGGTGCTCTGGGACGTTCTGGAGCACTGCCGTGGGGCTGCTCTGGAGCAAGCACAGGCTTCTCCGGCTGCACATTGGACAACCCCACCTTTAGACAAATTGCCCAGCACTGGGTGAAGCGGGCACGCAATGTCTCTATATAAATCTATGGTGTGACTACACCTTGAATATTGTATTCAGTTCTAGTCACCTCATCTCAAAAAAGATGTAGTCAAACTAGAAAAGGTACAGAGAAAGGCAACAAAAATGATAAAGGGTATGGAACAGCTCCCATACGAAGAGAGGCTTGATAGGTTGAGGTTCTTCAGCTTGGAGAAGTGAAAACTTAGATGATGGAAGTTTATAAAATCATGAGTGGTGTGGAACAAGTAAATAGGGAACAGTTATTACCCTCTCAAATAGTACTAGAACTAGGAGACACTCCATGAAACTAACTGGTACCATATTTAAAACAAATAAAAGAAAGTATTTTTTCACTCAAAAAACACTTAAGTAACTTGTGGAATTTGTTGCCAGATACGGTGGTCAGGGCCAGTAGTATATCTGGGGTTAAAAAAGGATTGGATATGGATAAGTTCTTGGAGAGTAGGTCCATTAACAGCTATTAGCCAAGTAGGTTTAGGGGACATAACTTCTTACTGTTGGGAGCCGGGAATGAACAACAGGGAATTAATTACCTCTTTGTGACCTGTTGGGTTCTTCTCCCAAGAAGTGTTGGAGACAGAATGCTGGGCTTGATGGACCATTGGTCTGACCCAGTATAGCACTAGTTATGTTTTTATGTTCATAGGCACAGCCGTTATAGAACATACATCCCAACATTTTGAGAGGCCAAAGAGGTACAAGCCCCAGTCCCTCTCAGTCAATAAACTCCATCCATCAGTAAATAAGCTCAGATGCTTTGGACATCTATTTTACACATGCATCCTAGTCTTCACCTATAAAGTTCTTCACAACCTTGCTCCCCCCTACCTCTCTGCACTTATCGCCCTCCATACTCCAGCCCGTGCACTTCGCTCCTCCTCTGTCCCTTCTCTCACCCTTCCACGCCTTCCCTGCTCCCCTAAGCGCCTTCGTCCCTTCTCACTTGCTGCCCCCCATGCCTGGAACTCCCTCCCTGTCCACATCCGCCTTGCCCCCTCCCTTCATACCTTCAAATCTCTCCTTAAAACTCACCTCTTTCGCTCTGCTCTGTCTGACTCTTTATCCTGCTGAGTCACTATTCCTATACCTACGATCGGTTTACCCTTATCCTTGCAACATGGACCTGCCTGCTGTCATTCTCATCGTAACCAAGCCAAGTACGTGCACTTGAGACCTCGCATCTTCATGAATGTTAGACCCCTTGTCTCTCCCTCTGTTCCCCTTCCTAAGTCTCTCCCCCAGCTCCTGTCTCTCAGATTGTAAGCCCTAGGGGCAGGGACCGTGTCTATTTTATTACTTTGTAAAGTGCCAGGTACACTGCTGGCGCTATATAAATGTTTGTTAATAATAATAAATAATAATAAATACAAACACCCCTCCCAACATCCAAAATGCATAAAGAGGGAGAGAAGTTCTCCTGTTTCTCATTCCACTTAGTTTTTTGTCATTTCATCTCCTTGCCCTCTCAAGAGCTTTTCCTGGGCTGTAGTGCAGGGTAGGTTCACCCGATCCTGCTACTCTTCCACTTTAACTGCTGGGTGGGCTGGAAGAAAAGGGAGCGTGATTGGCTGGGGTAGATGTTACTCCCTAAACTGCATAGTGAAGTATTGCGAGGCTGCACAACTGGACTCTGCATGGCCTACAGAACTGGACTCAGCCCTGCTAGAGAGAGGCGCATAGAGTAACGTCAAAAACAAAGTCCTGATCTTGCAGTTCTTGTCCATGCAGGTGGATTTCTATGCCTGGGCCATTCGTACTCACTGTACAATATCTCTGTGGATCAGATTTTTGGATCCGTGCCTGGATATTATTTTCCTTTATTGTTCCATGTGATTTCTCCACTGAAGTGCCAGCTACTGCAGCTTATATGTAATAATATATACTTAGCCCGCTTTATTAAAACATTGAATACAACAAACACTGGCAATGAAAATTACATGTTCTTAATAAACATTTTATTTTAAACTTGTTTTTTTGTGCTGTGATGCTGCTACAGTAGCTACAACATAATCAGCCTGGTAATAGGAGAAGAAAGTAATTTCTTACAATGATCCTAGAGCCCTTTGTTAATGTCAAGGATAATTTGGGCTAACTGATTTGATTGCTGCTCTTTTCCTGCAAGAGGTCTCAATAAATGAAACTGCTTGCATGGATAATTTAGGCTTATATGATTGCCAGCAAGCTAATAATGCAAACACAGCTGAAATAAAATTTCCACTTTTATACTTGCATTTAAAAAAAAACAAAAATAACAAAAACACACACGGGGCACTTAAACACCTGCTGTACGGAGCCTGTTGGAGCAGTGAGGAATAATCTGCTGATCTCAGGTTGGAATGTAATTGTGGTGCATTAAGTAAGGCTACGATTTTGACATGGAGGTCCCGGATTCTTTGATTGAAGAGATGTGCACAACTTCCATTAGAGTTAAAACGGGTGGCACTCCTGTTCCCAATCCAGCTTTCCTGCTGCCGCCACCGGTAATAATTATTCTGTGCTGAATGAGATGGGAGAGAAGCCCCCTTCAATTTACTTGTCCAGGTGGCCCAGCCAGTAAGTTCGGCACTGGACTGTAGGTGGGAGAGGTGTCCCCTAGGTGGGTCCCCCCCATTCAACTTCCACTGCTGTCTCTCCTGCTTCGCTACTACTAAACTCTGCACTGGATAAGGGGTGGCAACCTAGGATGGCAAGTTGAAGGGAGCACCTCTCCCAATCCTGATCCAGCTGCCGCCGCCACGTCTCCTGAGTCCTGACCCAATCCTGCTGCTGCCGCTGCTGCTTCACTTGTAAATTGAAGGGGATGCCTCTCCCATCCCTCATCCTGCTTCCACTGCCACCTCTGGTAAGCTCTGCACCTGGACTGGGTGTTGCAGGGGTGCGTGTGTACATTTCTGCAATTTGCTGATTGTTCCATGTGTCATTTAGGTTACTTTCAGACATCACTTTTTCAAGGGGTAGACCTGTGGCTAATCAACGTATCACACCCTTCACATGGAAGGGTGAAGGCCCGATCCATGGTAGAGCTATCTACCAAATGCTAAAATATGGGTAGAATTTTCCTGATATCATAGGTGCATTCAGATCTCATCGGAATTCCTTGCAGCAACATCTTGGGTTGTCTCAGGATTACCATGTGGTTGTGACTTTCATGGCATCTTAACAAATCTGCCACTTAGTAACCCTGAGACGATCAGAGGCATAAACACCCTGGAAAGTATTCTGCGGGTGCCTCTATCTCAGATCCACCAGGTAAATCATCACTTTGGGTGTTTTTAAATGAGCAAGGTGATGGAGGAGGGGGTGTCCCGTGGCTCTGCCATGGAACACCCATGCAAGTGGAATGCATGGGGAGTGATTCTAACAGGAAATTCCCAGCATGGCTACTGCAGCCACAGAGGCAGCCACCATACACTCCCCCTGCCATGGACCATGGGGGAGGAGGAAATGTACTTGCTAACCTTTGCAAGTGACATGTTCTGGCCGTGAGTGCTGGGGGACCCAGGTTCCCCAGACCTCCTGGCTAGTTCTTGTGACTGGCAAAAGCCACTTTCCTCCACCCACAGTGTCTATTAGTGGGGACCTGTCTACTGGCATGGCTAGCTGCCACCATTCATACAGGCAGGGGCTCTGTGGCTGCTCATTGCCATGCATCCATTTGGCCTGGCCTGCACAGAGCACTCCAGGTTTTCTGGCAGTGCTCTGAGCATGACCATGAGTGGAGGTTCTGTGGATCATGGGGGTGTGCATCCAGCTGCTCCACCTTCAGATGGGCAAGTCGGCTCCATGACTCCTGGGTGGCCATGTGGAGTAACATGTCATCTAAAAACACCCATAGGTGTCTTAAAGCCCACTGCTGTATGGTATCACAAGTCAATCTTGAAGTGCTTTTGTGGCAGTGAACAGAATGAGGGAGCTGCTGCTCCTTTAAATGAGAGCAGTGTGTGTCAGCCAGGGGACTAAGAAGGAGCATTGTGGAGCTTTACCTGTAGGGTATGCACTAGCCCTTGGGCTGGATAGGGGTGAAGTGAGGTCATCCCTGTAGACAGGAAGAAGTCTGAATAAAATGGGGTTGTATACAGGGTGGGAAGAATAGAGTGCCTAGACCTTTAGGAGCCTGTGGTTGGTGGGACTAGCCACTTCCACTCTGGGACAGAAAGAAGTCAAGGAGAAGAACAATCAGTTTGTTTTTGGCTATGGTTAGGGAAGGAATTCTGACTGAGAGCTGGCTACTGAGGACTGCTGGCCATGGTCCTGACACTCTACTGGAGAAACTATAGGAAGCATGAGACTTGGGTTGCATTTAGACATGCACATGGCACCATGCTGTAAAACCATGTGCCACCTTGACATCAAGGTATTTAGTCCACGGTGCTAAAGAATGAGCGAGCTGCTAATCATGCAAGTGATGTCATATCTAAACTCCGCCTGCGGGATTTTTTACATGGTACATGATTTTACAGCACAGTGCCACATGCACGTCTAAAAGCGGTCTAAGGTCGATTGAGAACTGGCCTGGGAATCACCCTCTCCAGGGTACCGAAGAGGCAAACTACTGGAAGGAGCTTACTTGAGACTCCCTGGACTGTGAGTAGCCTGCCAGAGGCTGTTGTATGGCAGAGCTTAGATTAGTCATGGATGGGGTTGCCAGAGGGTTGTTTCCCGGTATTAGATGGAGAGTGACTAGGGAGGGAGAAGCTTGGGGAAGCTGTCATCAGCTCTGAGTCAGACCTGGTTGCCTAGATGGACAATGTGTACTGGATATTATATACCAGGGAATTCTATGGTTGTGCATAGACTACGTGTATGTCTATATCTCTGTGTGTGTGTGTGTGTGTGTGTGTGTACAATAATGTATAATGGACTATAATGTATATGTATTTATATATGTAAATTTGGAAAAACAGTATGTAATTGGATGAACCTGAAGGAGACTGATTATAGCCATTTTAAGACAACAAACAAATGCTCCATTGTAAGTGCACATTATGCTAATTCCACCTGAGACATTAAAGGAGTTGATTCCAGAAAAGTCCAACCCAAGGGGGTCTGATCCTGCAAGAATGCACTCCTGGGGAACCACACCTCGTTACAGCTTCTGCAGGTATCTGAAGTGTCTGAATGCATTCTTTTAGGGGTAATTACCAGAAAATCACCAAGTAGTAACCATGTGGTAAACGTTTTCATACAAAAAAAAAAAAAAATAATCCATGGTAAGAGCAATTACCACTCAAAAATGTGATGTTAATCACATTTGTGAAAGTCACAAAATGGAAAGTATCCTTAGAGCAGATCATTTAAAACACTTTTCAGAGGTACCTCCTGCTCCAGTGAAAATAATGGTATGTTTCATTAGCAATGTTAAAGGGGGAGTATCTTCACAGCCTTTAGGTAAATGAGTAAAAAATGTAAAAGTCCATGGATACATAAATTTTGGCGAGGGGTAGGGGTGGGGTGGGGGTGGGGTTTCCCCCCACATATTGTAATTTTAAATTGTTTAAAATTTTTTTATATTTTTATTGAATGTTGTTTGCCGCCCCAGGCTGCCCTGAGGGCAGGAGGGGCGGGATATAAATTTTAAATAAATAAATAGATTACTGTACTGTACATCAGTGTCTTGCTGTGAAACTGAATGGTGTTTGTTTTGTTTCATTGAGAAGACCTATTTTTAAGTTCGTGGTTTATCTTCAGCTCACCCATGGTCTTCATGAAATGAGCCTGATTTGGATAAATCAAAATGATATTTCTTGCTGCACATGTGTACATAAGGTGCATATGGATCCTAATGGATTTCTGCAAAGTCAGAGATGTGAACCTTTTTCCTCAACTACAGAGCTTGATTATTCCACTGACCTTGGAAGAGACATCCTGCTGTTTATAACCAGATCCTCCAATATTGTAAATGCAAATTCATCATTAATTCTAGGTCAGTTTATCTTTACTTCCTGTTATTTCTCTCTGATTTCTTGTCATTAATTTTACTTTTTTTCATGGAGGTCCAGTGAAGCTTGCCAACCATAAGCAAGCTTTCAGATTACCTGAGCTCAAGGAAGAATCATTTACTGTAAATTGTCTTTTACCAGATTATTTCAAAAGGTGTTTCTGTGATCAATTCTTCCAAGTCTGCTGGTGGTTTTGACTGAAGGCATGCAGCTGCTTCAGGCAGAAAAATACACCTCATTATGAACAGAAATCTTATATCATTAGAGACTGGTGGAGAGAGGTACATAAAGTAGTTGGCTCCTTTTACGCAATGAATGATATAATACTACCTCTAGCTATAGAGTTCAGCAAATGAAGTGTTGGCTTTCTGTTGATCTAACAATATTATCTTCACTTCTTTGCTGTGCCTCATCTAATCTTCATCTTGCTTTCATCTGAGTTAAAAATTGTAAATGATCACTGACTGATGCAAAGAATCTGATTTCACTGGATTTACATCAGGAATGAATATGATCCTTTATGATGTGCAACACAATAATGCCCATGAATAGGCATTTGGATACCTACTAGGTATCATCTTGTTTATTAACACCTTATATTCATGGATTGCTCTGCTCTTGTCTGACACTTGCCTTCCCCTGATCTTGCCTGGTCCTGATTTGCTTTCAACTCAGTTGGGCTGACTTGACGTCTGACACAAGTGTAATGACAACCTAAGAAATCTCATTTAATCCCTATTAAATTTAATAGCACTTTCCCAAAAGGAAGTCAAATTCTAGCTTATAATGTGGGTAATATCTGTATAAGTTCCCTGTAGAAATGAATGAGGAAAATACTGTGTGTGCCTATGTACTTATAACTGAAGAGTACAACAGAACTACCACGGGTGACTTGAAATGCAATAATCATTCTAGGTGAATCAGACAACTAGGATAAATGGGGTTTAAATTAATACAGAAGAGGAAATAGAGTCTGGAATACACAAATTAGTTGGCTTATCAACTTGAGTATCAGAGTCAGTATGATTAAAGAAAGGAAGCCAATGACTTGGGTGTCTAGATGTGCCTTTTGATATGGTAATTAAGGAGATGCTCACTACAACGACTGTATTTTTGCCATCCAGTAATGATCAATGGGGACATCCATATTTTTCATTGACTGGATGTTTCTCAAAAGTTTGTGTGACTGTCAGGTGTTCTGTTGATTATTCTTCAGTTGCTGCAGTAACTACCCACAATGTTGCTAAATCCTAATTAATCTTGTCCCCTCCCCTGCCTCAGTATTGCAATGCAGGTCACACATACCTGAATCCAAGATGAGTAATTTGGTGCAGCACTATTGCTATTATAAATGAAAGTAATAATTTCTCTCAGCGCAATATGTAAAGCATATGAGGGGGGGATGTATTATGTAGGTGGCAGCTTGACTTGCACAAAGGTTTAGCATTAAAATTTAAATGCTGTTGCTGCTGCTGCTTTTTTGTGGTGAGCTTATCTTACAGCATTTCCTAGCACACTTCTTCAAGAAGGACAAGTACATTTAGCTAATGGAACAACAGAAGTGTTGTTAATCTGAAGGGTAAGGCTCAAAGCGGATTATGAGGCCATGTCCATCAGGCCACCTTCAAGACTCATCTCTTTTGAGCAGAGGTGGGGAGCCTCCAGTAGAGGAGAAGTGACAATTATGTGGAGATTCCATCAGTGAATCTGCTTATTCTGGTGAAATGCAGACTGGAATGGGATCCCGTCTGTGTTTCACTGAAGATACAGATTGGCTGCACCCTGCACTATGCATATGCAAAATGACAGCACCTTGCTGTTCAGAGCCCATTTTACACACCTGCAACACAGTCTGCCAACATTCTGGCATGCGCAAGATGGTGGAGCCCTGCATTCTGAATGTTGTAAGGAGATCCTCCATGATTTAAAATCTGTGGTGGAACTCCATGTGATGTTCTGAAAGAGTGCAGTATCTTTCCAAAGAGGAAAGGGATGATGATTCGGCTGTAACCAGCCAACAGCTGTTTTTGATTTGGCCCCTTTCCAGTGCCTGGATATGATCTATGGATCCAGCCCCTACCCTCAAGCAGTGAAGGAGCATGCTTAGGAGGAAGAGTGTAGAAGGAGCCCAAAGATAGAGGATGGATCCCTGGAACAGGATCATGATCTGAACCTGACCTCCCTGTCTCCATCCTGGCCAAACAGCTTATGACCCCTCACTTCCTTACTAGTCTCGGTGCTGTGCCGAAGCCATGTCCTTCATGACCTCACTCTCCAGCATGTATCCTGCATTGCATCAGATCAGGTGCAAGATGTCACTCTGCTTGCCAATATGCCGGAGATGAGGATGTGTCTCTCTACACGAGGGTGTATCCCACAGATGCCCCATCCAGAGGAACTGACCTATTGTGGGTCCTGTCAGTGCTCTGTCCCTGAAAGCCCCTTGATATTCCAGGGCCACTTGGGCCAGATCCAAATGCTGAGCTCTGAAGGTGGTTCAGTGCTGCTCAGTCATCCTGCATCCAAGCAGACGGTTAGACTAGATGACTCTCGAAGACCCTTCCAATTCTATATTCAAATACATTTCCCTGGATATACTGGGATATCTATATCGGGGGTATTCATATAGCCTGTAGGCATGGGTGAACAGATCGCGGTTCGTGTTCAGCCGTTCGGTTCGGCCGCGGTTGGTTTGTGTGTTCGTGTTCGGCGGTTCGGTTCGGCCGCATTCGGTTAGTGTGTTCGTGTTCGGTCGTTCGGTCGTACCGCGCATTCGTGTTCGCCCATTCGGTTCGGTGGCGTTCGTGTTCAGCCGTTCGTGTTCGGTTGTTCGGGCAGGTCGTACGTTTGTGGTCGGGCGTTTGGTTCGTTCGCGATCGGGTTGTGGGTTCGTGTTCGGTCGTTCGGTGTTTGGGTGGTTCGCGTGTTCGCGTTCGGCCGTTCAGCCAGAAATATCGCAAGATCACGGGAAGCCGTAAAATCGGTGTCGCGCCGGAAATTCGTGTGCGTGTGCGTGAGTGAGGCGAGAGGGTGTGTGTTTGTTTCGGTGGCTGCTTGTGTAGTGTGTTTTGGCTGTTGGTTTTGGCTGTGCTGTGTGTTTGGGTGGGTTGGTGTGTGTTGTTGGACTGTGGTGTGTGACTCTTGTGTGCTTTGAAAAAAAAATAAAAAAAAAATGAAGCGGTTTCACCAGGGTGGCCGAATCTGCTGGGTGTGGCCACGGTTGAAGGCGGAGGAGTTGGCGGCTGTGGAGGAGAAGGAGGAGGAGGCGGCTGCCGCTGCCCCTGCCCATGCCGCTGCCACTGCCGCTGCCCCTGTGTCTTCCGTCTCGGACGAGGCGGGGGGCTCGTCAACAGTGATTCCTGCCAGGTTTGTAAACCTTT
>QEPC01011675.1:185821-208832 GCA_003113815.1 Sphenodon punctatus
CCACCCCTGGTGCCTGGAAGTCTGCTCCTAGCTGAGTCAAATGACTTCCCCCTCCCTGCTACATTTGGCCTTCCAGTGACCTGACAGAAGACCATGTTTTAGCCACCCGAACACAACCGAACGCGATTAGAATTGAACGAACTGTTCAGCCATTTCGTCGTTCGGTGTTCGGTTCCGTTCGGTGTGTTCGCCATTTTCGTCATTCGGTGTTCGGGTCCGTTTGGTGTGTTCGCCATTTCGTTGTTCGGTGTTCAGTCCGTTCGGTGTGTTCGTGTTCGTGTTTGTGTTCGGTTGTTCGAACAAGCTGTGTTCGGGCCGACCACCGAACTACCGAACCGCGTTCGCCCATCCCTAATAGCCTGCATTTCCTACAGCTGGGAACTTTCTCTCCTTAGGAAAACACAGACGAAGAATGTTTCATCTTGGACAGTTTTCCATGTATTTTGAGAGGTTGCCACAGACTGGAGGGATGAAGCAGCTTATGCTCAATGGCCGAGCACAAACCAAACCAACAGGAGATTTCCTCTTCTTTCAAATGTTTTTCATCTTGGCCTACTCTGCTCCTCTCCCCATCTTAAAGCAATAAGGTGCACAGGGCCCATAAATGCTTATAATGGTACTCTTGCAGAGCTTTAGTTAGTGCTCATTAGACTAATTCATTCATTCCAACTCCTTACAACTAAAGAGGTGAAAAAGGAGTAACATGAAAATGAAACACATGTAGAAGGAATAACAAGTAAAGAGAAGAATATAGTTGTGCAAAATCAGTTTTGTCCTTTGCTCACAATAATTTTATTATAACTCCTACACAGCTGAACTAAATGGTTTTATAATAAGGTTTTATAATAAGGTATGAAGGTAAAGAACAACAAAAGTATCATTAGAATGCATACAGGTTTAACTCATAAATTAATAAAAAGAATGTTCAGACGCTCAGCCTGGCTAATTATTCAGAGAAATTAGGAAACATTTGCATGCTTTTATGGATCTCTTGGGAGCTGTACTTGTTAACCCTCCTATGAAATCATGCTTTCTTGTGAGCTTTCATTGCTTCCTTCTGCTTTTTTAATTCCTGACCTAGCGCAGGGGCAGATCCCAAAATCCTGACAAATTCTGAGAGGTTTCCACTGTTTTTTGAGGTGCTTCAGTTTTGCTTAGGTTGAGATGCTTGGTTTTCTGTACTGCAAAGCACTATCAATTAAAAATAAATAAATTTTTGGCTGAGTATGCCCAGGTCCTCTGCAAAGCAGAACAGATGGCCCAGTGCTCCCATTGCAGAGGGCAATTTCATTTTCTTTCTATCACTGAGGATTCCTCAGCACTGGTGATGTCTACAGACCACCAGCATGATCCTTAAGCTGTTTGTAATGGTTATTCCTTAGTGCTGATGTGAGTTCCACTGGCGTGAGTGGGACTTGTGTCAGTACTAAAGGACAGCAATAGGCAGCTTGATGGTTGTGTTGGTCTTGTTAATTGTAGATGAAAGTGGAGCTGGAAAATCTGGATCCAAAATTCTGCTGAATTGGAGGGGGAGGTGAATGATTTTGTGTCCTCAGTTATCCAAAACCTGGTATACTTGCCTCTGTATGTCAATGAGAATCTCAGCTCTATCAAATAGCAAGCAAAAATAACTGTCCCACATGGTTGTGGAGAAAAGTCTGAAAAGGTGTCCTGAAAAGACAACCTAATTCTTCAGAAGCCAGGAGACAAAGTACCCTCAGTTTGTTATTCTTTTTAAAATCTAGATTTTAAGTCTGTTTTGATTTGCATCATCTTATATTTTCTAGAGGTTGTGATTGAGAGCACTGGTGATACTATCAAAGCAGATATCCCACTTCAACGTTGGCTTGTCCTGGTCACTTCTGCTTCCTCCTTGTGGAAGATCTTACTATACTATTTTGTGTCAGGAAAAACGTCCTTAGATATCAGGGATAACTTCTTAACGATAAGAGCTATTCGGCAATGGAACAAGCTGCCTAGGGAGGTTGTGGGCTCTCCATCATTGGAGGTTTTCAAAAAGAGGCTGGACACAGTCGTCCGTCGGGGATGTCCTAGCTGCAGTCATCCTGCATCCAAACGGGTTGGACTAGATGACCCTTGATGCACCTTCCAACTCTAAGGCCACTTTTACACAGGCGGCCAGATGCCGTGCATTGAAGAATGCACCTCCTGAAAAGCCCCGTGGGGTGTGTTTAGATGCACCGTAAGTAGCCGGCCGCCATAGGAATCGTGGCTCTCGTGGTCTTTTTGAAGCCACGTTTGGGAAACCCCGCTATTGAGGCTTCTCAAATGTGGCTTCAAAGAGACTGCGCAAGCCGAAATTCCTATGTCGGCCGGCTATTTCTGGTGCATCTAAAAGCACGCCGCAGGGCTTCTCAGGAGGCGCATTCTTCAATGCACTTCATCTGGTAGCCCATGTAAAAGCAACTTACAATTATGATTCTAGATCTCTTGGTGTAGTTTAGATCCAGCAGACCCAGCTGCAGGGGTAGGCGGTGGACTAGATAACCCTTGAGTTTCCTTCCAGCCCTATGATATCTCTCCTTTAGAGGTATGTCCAACCTCTGAAATGCTCATTTGTTTCTGAATTCAGTACCAATCTTGATTTTTGCAAGTTGAGAGAACTATTCTCTTGTCTCACTTTGCAACTAGAGATCCCCAATAGCTGTCTCTGTGGAATTAGACACATATTGATCGTGTCACTCCATTGTGGAAGTACAAATATTTCAAGGCCAAGGGTAGCTGCAGGGAAGGAGAAAGAAGCATCCTAAGGCCCTTGGTTTGGATAATGTGCTACTGCATCTCGCGAAGGAGACACAACCGTCACTTGTGACAATGAGAAACGTCCTCACTTGTCCGAATCTATTTCATGCTCAGGCAGGAGATGATCTGGCAGTAAATGAACGCCAACTCAATAATCATGATTTAGACTCATGTTGTGTCTTGTGTCTACCCAATGTGGACCAGGCTAGGCTTGGAGGCACAAGAGAATCACTGGAGAACAGTGACAGACTTTGTTCTCTCTGTGGAAGGGCTGTCAGCGTAATCACTAGCATAATGGACACGACACTTGCTGCCTGGCTGCAGAATGTGAGCTATTGATCTACAACTGAAATTTTCCTCCCTTTAAACTTTATACATCGTATCACATTATATAGTTGGTGGAATACGAGCATCTGCTGATAATTCTTGGCATAGTCTTGGCATATGATCCTTGCCATGTGCACCTTTTAACGGGATTTTTAAAAATATTTTTTTCTCCAATCTGGTACTATCCTCATGCTCTTAATGATCTTCCAAATGAACCCATTTTCAAACTGGGTTAATGTTAACCCTGAGAAAAGGCATTTAAGGGCCCTGTTCATGTTCACATGAAGTAGTTATCCTGGTGTAACTACCACATTCTTCGGGATAATTGTTCAGTCTCCCACAAGACATTTGGCCATGCATGCTACCCTGGGAAAATTTGCATTTGCGCCTCAATTAAATGGGGTAAATTTATGCCTGTTTAATCAAGACCTTGCTCTCACACACAAAGGTAATTACTCTGGAGGAACGACTTAGTGTACTTGTCAGCGCACCCCAATGAGACACGGAGACCTTAGTTGGTTTAACTCTGGTCGCATACTTTATTATCATAAACCAACTTGAGAGGCCGGTTGGTAAATTGCCCGGCAATCCTGGGTCCTGTATGCTAGCTAAAACAATAACCTTATTAACTTGGTCACTGACATGCATGTGTTCTCCAGTGTCAGTACCGTTCTCCATATGCTTCCCCCTTCGACAACACCAAGGCTCTGGCTGAAATGGGGGAACAAGCCCAACTCTGGGCACGAGCCAGGAGGTAAGTGGTTTCTGCCCGGCAGACAGCGCGTGTCCTTTCCAGCCATCAAAAAACCACCCCTCCCAGGGTCATGACCCCAGCGTGTGCTGCGCCCCGCATCACGCTGGGTATCACTTCCCCATCTCTTAAGGAGGTGTCTCATCCTATCCTACTTAATTCTTATTTAACCTACAATCGCATACTGGACCCCTGCCACTAAGGGGAAGGCAATCTTTTTTCCTTCCCCATCTCCCACTGCCTCTCAAACCAAAGACTCCAAATGCTAAGCCAATGCCTGGATATAGAACTCATTCCCAGTATCCAATAGGTGGACCCCATCCTCTCTAAACAAGTCTGCCCTTCCCCGCGCTAACCCGGGGTGCTTGATCACTGTGCCACCCATACTACTCACCCACTCTGTCTCTTTGCTTACATTGTGTCTTGCTCTATCTACCCTACCAGGTTTAACCACCCTATTCCAATGAATCCTGGGCATGAAACTTGTCCATTCAATGTGAACTCTGTTGAACCAACTTCTAACTACCAACAAATCTTCTTTAACTTGTATGATTAAATTGATCCCTTTACAGGCCGGGAGGTCATTTCCCCCTAAATGCACTGCTATTACCTGTGGTGCTGGGGCACCCCTCATGGACCCTAGTGTTGGCAGTAACTTATTCCACCTCATCCTGCACTTTCCCAGCCACCTTATCACAAATCTGCTTTGTATCCCCAATTGCAAACCCCACTGGCTTGTACGAGCCGCTCTATCTGCCCAGAGCACCAGGCTGTGTCCCACGATCCATACCACCCTTCTTGCTGATCTGCTAGGAGAGGATCCTAAGGGAAAAGAGAAAAGAATTACTTGCTCTGGTATGGTCGAATATATTTTTTATATGCTTTTGATCTCCATCTTCCCACTGACTTGATTGTTTCCACTGGCAAACCAGTGGCAGCTCCTGTTGTAGCTGCCTCAATCCTAAATGAATGGGACTTAAAGTCCCCTGGGTGGAAACCTGCCCTCATCAATGCAATTCTCATCACAGCGTTAAATTGATAACATGTGAGTACCATTCCACTCTGATGCACAAATAAAGACCCTGGTACTAGCGGGAGGATACGCCAATACCTCTGCATATGTTCTATGGGGCATATGTCCGTATTACTGAATTGGTACAATTGAACCATTTGCCCTTTTTTACGCTGATCAGTTTTTGAGTATCGCAGATGCAACTCAATGCCCCGCTCGGTCCATCTGACCTCCTGCATCCCTAAAGCATGACCGGAGGTGTCTCTACAGGATGCAGGGACCACTTCATTAATTCGGAAGCCCCCGAAAAACATCAGTACTTACACTGCGGTGAACAGCTGCGTTTCGAATTTATCTCGACAAACGACCGGCAGGGAAACGATCAGCTGTGCCAATACTGGTGGTGTTATTGAGGACCTAATTACTGTAGGCACAACAGATGCCCTCGTCCAGCTTTCACACATACGTGTGAGGAAGAACCCTTTGTCCGGGGAAGGGAATCCGTTGAGCCTATTGATAAAAACCAGTGCTTCCACCTTTCCATTAATGGTATCAACCGCTAGTCCCTTGTCATGGAGTTCGATAACAAATTATATTACCTCATTTTCTTTTATGGGAAGATCATTCCCCATCCCCTGTCGTGTTCTAAACTGCTGGAACTTCCTGTAGGCCCTGCCATAGGCAGCCTGGGTTCTGGGAGCCAATGATCCCTTTATGATGTTCTGCATCTTTACTTCCCAAGCTTCCATACATCTGGTGGGAGGGGATCTGCCAGCTCCCTGGCTTCTAGCGCCAATTCCCGGAATCTTTTCATTTGAAACCAAGAAGGGCATCGGCTATGCCATTGTTAACGCCAGGTACATGCTGAGCAGAGACCAGTATATTGCTCTTCAAGCACAATCCGACGAATGTCCGGACCAGACACATGACCCTCAGTGAATGGGATGAAAGGGTGTTGACCCATGTATGCTGCACCAGAACAACACCATTCGATTGGCAAACTACCATGTCCATAGTATGATTGATACTACAATTGGAAAAAATTCTAAGAAAGTCAAGTCTCTGGTAACTCCCGACTCCTGCCATTCCCATGACCATGGGGCAGCGCACCAGTGTGTTTGGAAATAAACCCCAAATTCAGCACCCCTCGCTGAATCGGGGTGCACTTGTAGGTCAGCCCTAAGCAGCCACTGCTCTCTCCAAAAACTGATCCTGTTATATTACTGAAGAAATTGGAGCTAAATACCTAAATCCTCTCTCATTTCCTTTGTTACCCTCACCCTGTAATGGGGCTGTAATTCACCTCTTAGTTTGCCATATAGTCTGGAGAGAAAGGCTCTCCCTGGAGCAATCACCCGGCATGCAAATTTAAGACTACCTATCAAGGACTGCAGGGCCTTTACTGTTGTTTTTTGCACTGCCATGCACTCCTTTACCTTGCTTCTAATGTTCTCTAATTTATCCGCTGGTAGTCTGGATAGTTTTAATTTTGTGTCGAGTTTGATTCCTAAATATGTGATAGTTGTACTTGGTACCTCTGTTTTTTCAGGGACTAGAGGTATTCCCAATTCTCCTGCCATATCTTTAAATGCACTCAGTGCGCGGGCACAATGCTGCCCCTTCGGTGGGCCAATTAATAGGAAATCGTCCAAGTATTTAGTTATCTTGACTGTTTGCACCCATTGCTGGAAGATCCATTCTACAAGTGAACTAAATCACTCAAATGCAGAACAGGATACGGAACACCCCATAGGCATGGCCTTATCATAATAACATGCTCCTTCGAAACAGAAACCCAAGAGGTGAAAACTACTAGGGTCTACTGGCAGCAGGCGAAATGGTGATTTAGTGTCACACTTTTCCAGGATAGTCCCTTTTCCCATGGCTTTTGCCTTATCAACTGCCTCGTCAAACGATGTGTATTTGATGGTGTCGCTAACTTCGTTGGTATAGCATTGTTTACTAATCCACCCTGTGGATGGGACAAATGGTGGGTCATGTGGAATTCCCCAGGTGTTTTCTTTGGTACTATGCCAAGGGGGGAAACCACCAGGTTGGACATGGGGGGGGGGGGGNATTTGCAGTAAACCTTCACGACCTTCAATAGATTTTAAATTACATGCTACTTTCTGTTGATTCACTGGGCCAGCCGGAATGATAAAACCATTTTCTCGGTTCTAGCTGGGTGCCCCGCCAATGCCTTTTCCAGGTACTCAATTCGAATTGGGGTCGGTCCCCTTTTGAGGGTGGGATCCAGCGGGTTATTCTGACCCCCTTTTTGAATTCCCCCACCTTGTCCATACCTGCCCTGTCCCCCTCTCTGTCGGGGTCGGGGGCACATGTTTTCTGGGTGACCCCCCCCAACAATTGGAGCACATGTGCCAAAATCTACAGGCTGCTCCGCTACAGCACCACCCCCCTGTTGTATTCCCAGCAAGGCCCGGGGGTACCTTCCCCCCATTTTCAGGCCTCATTGTGAAATGGCTCATTAGCCGGTGCGACCCCCCCCTCACATTAGTGGGTGCCTACTATCAGACCATGGTGCACTTCTGGCATCTATCATACTTTCCAGCCCCAAGTCTGCAGTGCGCTTATCCCACTGCATCCCCAGAACATTTGCCGCTCTATGGTGAAAAGCTTCCTCATAGTGAAGCCATGCTTCTGGGGGGCCCATGCCATGTGCTCTGCACATGATGTCTGCATATTTATGCAGCTCTGAACCACATCTGGGGTCTCTTTGCATTATCACCCCCATGTATACAGCATACGCTGAAGTCCAGTTGTCCCAATTCCTATCAACTTTGGGACACCGGAATTTTTCTTTGTCCTTTCCCTCTGTCTGTTCTGAGTGATCCACTATTGGATCACTGAACAGGAAAGCAAAGAGATCCACGTATTCCCCTCGCCATATTTTATCTTTGGTGGCTTGTGTCAAATGGGACCCAAAAGGGGCTGCAACATATGGGATTGGCCCCCCAGGTGGGCGAGCCATACCTTCAGGGGCCGGGGGGACAACCGATTGGGTTGAAATCGTGGCATCTGATATCCCTAGTACGGATGGGGGAGAGGGGGACGCCCGAATCCCTTCTTTTGATATGGCCATTTTGCATAGGTTGTATCCCTTGCCCCATCTCTGGGGGTGCCTCTGGCACCACCCACATCCATTCCCTGCCACCCCCGCAACTGCGGGTTCATTTTACTTAGAGGATGTGCAGTCCCTATCTCGGGGACTCCCCCACTTCAGGTCCCCATTCCTGGGAGCGATGATCCCGCCATCGGCCCTGTGTCACCTGATCTAGCGTGTTCCGTGCTTTCTCCCCTTGGACCTCCTTCGTTGACTGCCTCTACATTAGGGCATGTTGCCCGCCTGACTTCTCCCATTGTCATACCTGTAAGGGGTGCACTTCCTTCTTGATCTGCTGGCTCGATTTCTTGGTTGGGGCGTCTCCGCTGTCGCTGAACCTCCTGCTCCAGGGCATCTATTATTTGCAGCTCGTGATCCCCCAGCTGCTCGCTTTGGAATGCCCCTTCACACCTTTGTCTTGCCACCGGAGGGTCTCCATCCCCTGCTACAAGAAATGATTGAGAGGGGCTCCCTTGCCCTCATGGTGGGAAGCCCAGCCCATAGGGAGGGCACCCCCTGGTGACCCCTGCCTCCTGTTCCCTCTGCCTCTGGTAATCTCCCCAACCAGGGATTCCCATTGGGTCTTGTGTTAGGACCCTTGAAGGGGACCCTCCTGCGCCACCCCTTGGGGGGTTATCTCCCCCGCCTCTCCCTTGTAGCTGGCTGCCTCCCTAGTAGCTGGCTGCCTGCTGTAGCCAAGCAGCCTGTTGGGGGAGCCCTCTGTCTTCTACCCTATTGCTGCTGCCCATAGAGTTCAGGGGCTCTATGGGATTGACCGCACAGCCCAATCTGATCTGGGAGGCCCCTCCCACCTCCTCTTGGGGGGAGATTTCTTCTTCCTCCTCTGACCCTTGCATTGGGCGCTGCTCCCTCCCTGGGGGCACCATGCTGGTCCCTGCCCCTTCCCTGTAGTGGGATGGGGTATTAATTGCCCTGTTCCCTCTTCTAAGGCCTTGTTGCACGGGTGGATTCCCCGTGGGGGGGTGCACACTATCGTGGCCCACCTCACCTGTGCCATGGCTTTGCCCCTCTTTGTACCCTGAGTCTCCATGACATGGTGTTCAGCTACCCTCTCACCTGGTAGGGGCAGTCCCTGGGCCCTCAGTAGGGCTTCACAAGCCGCCAGCCACTTGGCTAACTCCACGCGAGATGGGGCCGCTCTGTCCCCTTTTCCTTGTTGGCCCCCCATTGGCTGTGCTGCTGCCCATTCGGATCCCTCTTTGGACTTCTGCATCTTCCTTTTTGTGCGACCCATCTTGTCGCAACTGCTCGAGGATCCTTGGCCTAGTCAGCAGCAAGTGGCCTCTTGCTGCTGACTCCTTCTGTGTCCCGCCGCCGAATGCTGCACTTCAGGGGCCACGTGAACTCCGCCTTGCCTAAAAGGGGTGGGTCCACGTCTTTGCTGCGTGCTCTGGATGCCGCACGCTCCCTCAAACTCTGCCCAGCAACACAGGGAAATCCGCTAGTGAGTGCTCTAGCATGCTCCCCAGCAGCTGCTTGTCTCCACCCTGTGCCCCATTCTTCCCCGAAGGGGGAGGGCTGTACAAATACCCTGTTGCTGCCATTTTAGTTGTGAAGGGGTCTTCTCTCCACCTCTCTTCCAACAAGTAGGGGGAACAAAGGATTGAATAGCACTTCCCCCTCCCCTGTTCAACCTCCATGCACTGTAACTTTTAAGGGACTGCCAGCAGGAAGAGTGGGAATAAGAAGTCGTCAGTGAAAGTGAGACAAGGGGTGCATCCACAAGAGCTGTGATGGACCTGATCCCTGCATACCCTGTGGTGGGCAATCACTGCCACCACACTTGGGGGCCAGCATGGGGAGCAGTGCAGATGGTCATCCACCCCCTCCCTCCTTCCGGGAAGCTGGGCCACATGAGCAGGTGCCTGGCCCTGCCCAGCCCCCTTCACTGGCCCCGGCCCACCTACTATCCCACCCCCAGCTGGGATGTGGCTGTGCAGGACTGGAGATAGCACCTGCCACTCAACACTCCATGGAAGACTTTGCCATGTGGCAGGGCATACAGGGACCAAACCCATGCGTAGTGGTGCACAACCATGTGTTAGGTACACCTTGGTACAGCCTTCGGTAAGTTGCGCCCCCCCCATGTGGTATCTGGCAGCCACCAAGCACACGATGCATTGCATCAAATGTTAAGACTTCCCAAGGCATGGTAGGTGTATCATGTGGCTGTACCTGAGGATTTCCCCCTGCACAAGGATAGTGAGGGTTGCTGAGTATACCTGGCACAGTGGCAGACTAGAAGAGGTGTGCAACAGGGATCCATGTCATTATTCATTTTTAAAATTTGTTTACGTTATTTAAATAGTTCATTTTTGTTTTCATCAATATTGAAATTTCATTTTTGCTTCTGTTTTTTCTTTCCATTGGTTTCAATGGAAAAAAACATTTTCAGATGTAAATTTTTCCCCATTATATTTGGATGAAACATGGAGTGCTTGAACTTCCAATGTAAAGCATTATGTGTACCACATTTCATAAAGATTGAATAAAGGAATCCAGTTTTATAAGTAGTTGAATTATATTATTTTGCAAAAATCTGCATATACATTCCTGGCTGCAATGTCTTTGTCCCCCACCTAATGTGGATGAGACTTGGCAGATTTATACCTCTCCCCAGGTTAACTATCTATGCCAACTTTCAGAAGGATTGGATAAAAGGTACTGGTGTTATAAACAATTAACCTAAAAATGCATGTCTAACAGTAACAACTTTTTAGTCCAATGAACATGAAATTTGGTGCACATGAAATCTGGCAGGGCTGTATTTCACACATTCAGGATCATCTCTGCCAAATATAGGAAAGATGTGATGAAGGGTCCCAATTTTATTTGCCTGCACAGCATATGCAGAGAAGGAGCCTATACCAGGGATTCTCTTACGTGTCACTGTGGTATAAGATGTGGAAACCCCAACATCTCTTCCCCCAAATGTTACTGGGAAGTTGGAAGCATCTGTTTAGGAAAGAGCCAATAGAGATTCTCTTATGTCCTCTGTCACAGTGCTGCAGGATGTGAAGCCACCACCGATTGGTCCTGTAAAGCTGTAAGCATGCAGTAATTGGCCAGTGAATCTGTCTATCAGTCTTTTGAGTTGCTCCCCATCCTCCCTCTTACAGTCTCCCTCCCCCTTCCAAACCAGGGTCCTGCCTCTGACTGGCACTGCATGTGCAGCTATTTATCTGAATAATGGTCTTCAAGGGGAGAGGACAAATTCAATTGCTTATAAAATTTGGACCCTTTATCAAATTGTCCTGTAGTTTGGCACAGATTACAGAGAAGGTGTGGGATACATTTCTGTCAACTGTCTTGTAAACAGAATGGAATATAAAAATGTTACAAGTGGAAATACATTTTCAAGTTAATGAATTATAATGTCAGGACCCTTTATTCAATCTCTCTGAAATTTGGTAGAATTGGTAATCTCTGGGAGTGACATAAGATCCCCAGGTTTCATGAAAATTGAATGGAAGATAAGAAGTTGTAACCAGGAATGTGTATGCAGACTTTCTTAAAATCACAACTTTCAATCGCTTATACATTTGGTTTCCTTTAAACACACTTTACTAAACTTTGTACATATAATGCCCTATGCTGAGGGTACAATCTCCCCTGGTTTAATCAGAATTGAACAAGAAACAAAAATGCTATAGCAGAAAATACAATTTTCAGTTTTGTTCATTATTTTGAAAACTAAAATTCATTTTCATTTTTGTTTTCATTATTATATTTCATTTTCATCATTATAATAACAAACAAAACCCAAAACTTCTGTTTTTGTTATCATAATAATGAAGACCAATTACACACCCCTACAGAGTACAGACTAGACAAAGTGGGGATTTCTCTCGCTCCAATACAGATGAAATTCTTTACCTGGAATATAATCTTTCCTTTTTGCTGTTTTAGAGAGGTAAGTATCTTTATATCCTTTAACTTTAACCCACCCATGAACATTGGAACACAGAGGTGGTTAAAGTGATTTGGAAGATACTTCTAACAAAAGTGCACTGCATATAGTAACAAGGCCTGGACTACATTATCCAGGGCTATTACTTTCACAGAATGCAGGAGCATGTGTGAATGCTCAAGGTTAGATGAAAATAAAAAGAGTACCTTTGGGTAATTTTTCAACCTTATGAAACAGAGTTAATATGAAGGAAGTGTCATCATGAGGATTAATATGTTATTAAATTCATATTAAATTCATCTCTCTATTTCACATGGACTAAAGAAACTCACTTGTCTATATAGACAAGACCACATACTCTTACTACAACTTGTAGGCTCTGTGCACAGGACTAGTGTTACTCTCTGCTTTTGCAGTGGGAATAGGGGACCTGTCTGGAGACCATGGATGGGGCATGGCTTTGTATGTTGCTTAGAGAGTAGAGAGTTTTTAGGAGAAGAATTTAGGTGGAGGTTGGGTCAAGACTTGATAGAACCCTGCTGCAAGTCAAGGAGCATGGTGTTTGAGGAGCCTCCTCCCGGAGGCCTATTTGAGCCTTGCCCCATTGGCTTGCAGTTGCCTGCCATGCCCAGTTGGAGCCAATCAGCCGTTACCTTACTGGCTTCCTTAAAGGCCCCAGTACTTGCTCCTAGGAGTGTGCAGAAGGCACCCCTTTCATTGTAGTTTTAGTTTTCATTTGACAAAAAGCATCTGTTTTGGGGTTTTCACTGAAAATCTGTTTGTTTTCATTTTTTTTTGTTTATGAAATATTTAAAAATAACAATTTTAAAAAAAACTCTGTGCATGTGCAAAATGGCCCCTGGACCATTCTGATGTGCACCTGTTTTAAAAATGGTGGCAGCAGCATCACTGACATTTTGGAAAAGGGCAGTCAGTCTGTGCAGGTGCAAAACAGCCACTGTACATGTGCACACACCAGCTGCCCTTTTCCAAAATGGCGGTGACCCTGCCGCTGCTATTTTGGGGAAAGGGTATGAATGTGCAGAATGGTTTGGTGGCCATTTTGTGAATGGGCCACACGTGCACAGAACGACCCCTTTTGTATTACTGAATGAAAATGAATGAAAGCAAATGTATATTATTTGCAATTTGCTTATTCATTCATTTTTGGAACTTTAGTTTCTAAAACGAATGGGGCATCATTTATTTTAGTAACTAATAAAAACTAAATGAATTGCACATCCCTACTTGCTGCTCTGTGGCTGGCTCCCTTGGTGTTTACTGCCTGCAAGGACTTAGTCATTCCCTTGGGTCTGGTCCTGCAAATACTCATGGGACATCTGTTACAATACCCTTCGTGCCTACATTTCTATGCCAAAACACTGGCATAGCCAGTGTCCCATTTTATAATACATACTGCAACTCGCAAATCTATCTCTAAAGCATTTTAAAAAATACAAAAGAAAACCCCAAATCCCCCTTCTCACACTTTCCCAGCCTGAGTATCTTTGATCTGTTTGCCTAATAAATAATTGAGCCAATTTACTGCAGAAGCTATGTATAGGAAAGTGCTGTATCAGCAAATGGCTGATATTGTTAATCAGCACATTGAACTGATTTAGTACAGAGTTGACACATTTGCTACGTGTAAGTGCTTAACGCACTGAAGAGCTTCCTGGGCTAGCTTTGCCACTGTTAATGTAATTGAGAGAAGAGAGTGCCTCCCCTGTTTTGTGGCCCAACCATGATGAAGTGGTCAAAGAGACATTGTTTCTGTCACATAAAATGCATTGTCACCATTCTGATAAAAAGAGGCAGAAAGACAGGCTATGACTTTAATGGCCACAGCTCTTCCTTTCTAAAACCAGTCTGGGGAGACCCTTCCCAATAGCCAGTCATTACAGGACCAGCACATAACCACATCACATCTGGAGCTTCCCACAGACCCTTTTCAGGGTATCGCTCTTGAGCAATGTCCCCAATTGTTGGCTCACCCCAGAAGAAGATGAGGACACAATTTTTTTGCGATTGAACGGCCGCACTCTTTATTAACTGTTTATAAAACATAAAAAGGGGGAAGGGGCAACCGTCCCGCTTCCCCCTTTTGAACTGGGGTCCTACCTTCTCTTAACTGTCCCTGCCCCGCCACAGGAGGTTACTAATTCCACCAGCACTTCTCATGGCCCTCCGGCCCTCCTACTTACATCCTTGATTAAACTCTAAGGTAAACCTCCTGTGGCCTAACTTCCCCAACTGGCAACTTACGTCCTGCTCCAATGGCCGAGTCTCCTTGGGTCGGAGCGGGTTGCTTGTACCTATACCCCTCTTGTTGGGGTTAAACAAGGGTGAGAACACCGTTACCCCCGGCTTGGTACATGGTCCTCCCCACGGGTCTGGCCGTTCGTTTCTCACCCTTGGGCTGACCATAGTGTGGGCCGCACTGAGTGGCTATGCATGGCCGTGCCGATCTCTCAAGGAGATATTTGTAACCATCCAATGCTAACTAATTCAACTTTTAAACAATTACCTTTGAATCATCCCACCGCCACTAGAACCACCAGCTCAGCTTGGATGGTTTGCCACCATACCCTCCATGATCTCTATTAAATGGTGTTTCAGGACCCCGAGATATAGACTGCAACCTACATCGGACACCGTTCCACCTATTGACCGGATCCAGTTCCCTATCTCCTTATTTTCCCTTCTCCGAGGCCTGTCCACTTGACCTGGGTGGTTAGCATTCCCCCATACCCGTTTCTGCAGCATCTCTGACAACACGACTATACACCCCGGGAATTGCTCTTGTGCAACCTGCAAGTTGGCCTTTACTCTTAGTCAACCACAGTCCCATTGCCTTTGGCAAGTTATTCTCCCCTAAATGTATTACTATCACTCTGGGTAGAGGAAATCTCTCCATTGCCGCATTTAGCGTTGGGAGCAGCTGCTCCCACTGCATTCCACATCAGCCTATCCAGATTAACTCCACCTGGTTACTAAGGCCCAGCTGGGTACCCCACGCACTGCACTGAAGAGAGCTACCCAGAAAACCATCCCCAACAGCACCATTTCCCCCCTAGTGTAACATACTGGGTGCAATGCTCGGGTAAGGTAAGGCAACAGTTGAGGGGTAATGGGGGCTCTCGTGTCTTGCCTGTGTGGGGTGTCCCTGGCCCATCTCTCCCTGAGACGGCTCATATAAAAGCCGCTGTTGGGCGAGGGGTGGCCTGCCAACCGGCTTGCAAATGTAATGGCCACTACCTTTCTTGCAATGGTCCCCGGTGCCAGACCCTTGCCACGAAGATCCATTGCAAATTGAAGGACCTGCCCTTCGGGGATGGGGAATCCTAAAGTCCATTGGTTTCATGACCTGAATTCTTGGAACTCACTGAAAGCTACATCGTATACCTGCCTGGTTCTGGGCACAAGGGAACCTTGTACTGCCTGATATAGATCTAGGATCCAAGGTTCCACATGTCCTTCGGGAACGGCTCAAGGTCTTCCCTGGCTTCTGGGGCCAGCGAGCGAAAGCGGTCTGTCTGGAACGAAGAAAGGGTATCGGCTATGCTGTTGTTAATACCAGGCACATGCTTAGCTATGAACAAGGTGTTCACTTTAAGACATCTCAGTACAAAAGCCCGGAACAGCCTCATGACCCTTTCTGATTTAGATGACAACTTATTGACAACATGCACCACTGCCATGTTGTCGCACCAGAACAAGACCCTTCTGTTAGTAAATTCATCTTCCCATATAACCACAGCCACAACTATGGGGAAAAACTCCAAGAATGTCAGGTCACGTGTTATGCCCTGCTCTTCCCAGTCAGCTGGCCATGGCGCTGCACACCATCTGCTCCTGAAATAGACACTGAAGCCATGCCCCCCTGCTTCATCTGAATGTATCTGCAACTCAGCCTCCAAGAGGAGCCGCTGCCGCCAGAAGCTGATCCCATTGTAGCCCTTGAAAGTCTTCCAGGTAGTCAAATATTCCCGCATTTTCTTCATCACCATGATGTGATGATGCGGGGGATGGTTGCTACCAATCTGGGCATACAGCCCGGGACATGAATGCCGGCCCTGGGGCAACAACGTGGCAGGCAAAGTTCAAACTACCTGTGAGGGACTGGAGTTGCATAACAGTGACTTTGGAGGCCCCTTGCATGGTTTCTATCAGTTCTTTGAGGGCTCGAAGCTTGTCCTTAGGTAATCTCAACAAGGAAAGAACAGTGTCCAGCTCGATACCCAAATAAATTAATCTAGTCATTGGGCCCTCCATCTTTTCCAGCACTAACGGTATGCCCAGTTCATCGGTGACGTCTTGGAATGAGAGCATTGCCAGCATACATGCCGTAGTCTCCGCCCTTCCCACGAAGAGGAAATCATCCAAATAATGTGTGATGCGACTCTGCCCAGTGCAACGGCGCACAATACACTCGAGCACTGTGCTAAACTTCTTGAAGGCCATGCATGAGATGGAACATCCCATTGGCATGGCCTTGTCGAAGTAGATTTTTCCCTGGAATTCCATGCCCAAAAGCTCGAAGTCCTCTGGGTACACCAGTAAGAGACGAAACGTGAACTTGATGTCGCCCTTCGCGAGAAGGGTGCCCCTCCCACAGGCACACACCATCTCGACTGCTGTGTCAAATGATGCGTACCTCACTGAGCACAGTTCCAGGGGTATTGTATCATTCACCGACTCCCCTTTTGGGTGAGACAAGTGGTGAATCATGCAAAACTCCCCCGGAATCTTCTTTGGCACTATGCCCAGAGGGGATATCCTTAATGTGGCCATGGGCAAAGCATCAAAGGGGCCCTGTATCCTCCCTTCCCAGATTTCCTTGTCAATTTCTTGCTGGACTAAATTTTCCTTCCCTGCAACCGATTTCAAATTCCTAGCCCCAAGGTGATAACAGGGGCCTGACGTTGGAATCCTGAAGCCCTGGTGGAATCCCTCAACTACGTATTTGGCGGTATCTTGGTTGGGTTAGTCCCAGGTCGCCTCCAGCAAGGCATCATGCCGTACTGGGGTTGGTGCCCTTTTCCACTGTGTGTGATATTCCCCCCTGATCGGAAGGACCCTGTCGGGCTCCAGGTCGCCCTTTGCTTCTGGCCCCATACAGCCTGAACTTGGTGCATCCGGAGGCAGCGTGATCGCCAGCGCACTGTGCAAACGTGCTTGAATCTACATGGGGATCAAAAACATTTCTCCCCATCATTGTAGTCCCAACACGTCGGCCCGGCTGTGGGATGCCTCACCTTCCCCCCTTGTCCTCTTTCACGCTGATGTCCATTTCATGACCGAGATAGAACATGCCTGCTGTCGGATAGGGGGGCATACCTGGGGCACTGATACATTCCAGCCATATGTCATGGCATGCATATCCCATCTAAGCCTAGGGTTGTTGGCTGCCCTGCGGCAAAATGCTTCGTTGTCCCACAGCCAAGCCCCAGGCCCCCCTGTATCAAATGCTCTACGTACTATGTCTGAGTATTTCAGCATCTCAACACCCCTTTCTGGAAATTTAATTAGTGTCACTCCCATGTAGATCGTGTAAGCCGCCATCCAATTGGACCACGTGTGCTCTGCCTTTGGCCTTTTGAACCGCTCCCTGTCCTTCCTCTCCTCCTTATCATAAGGGTCGGGTATAGGGTCACTGAAAAGGAGGGTGAATATATCAATGAATTTGCCACTCCAAATCTTCTCCTTTGTTGCCAGTGGGGCAGATAGGTTGGCGTATCCTCCCGATAAAGGGCGGGGCTTCTCCCAACACTCACAGCACTGAGCAGCACCAAAACCCCACTGCCTACCCCCCCCATACCTATGCTGCAGTCTTCTGACTGTGCCCACACCTCTCCCCCTGGCAGTACTGGTGCCACGATGCCGGGGGATCATCCCACCTCCCACATGGAGAATGACACCCGTGTTGACCCATCCTCCGAGGCGCATTATGTCCCGGGGGTGACTGGGGCTTTCCGCCTGGCTGGCACTAACCCCCAGTGTTCGTACTCCCTTTCCCATACACAGTTGACCTCATACTCACCTTCCACCTGTTCGAGGTCATGCTGTGGCCCAAGTCCCACGCTACTGCTCCCCGTACCTTGACCTCGTCTCTGGACCACGTCGAGGCTGTTTGTCAGGGCCTGCATCCCTTCCTTCAGTGCCTCTATCTGGGCTTCCTGGGTGTGCGATAATTCTTGACTCCTGCGGCTGGGCCCAGGCTCCTCATCCCTATAATGAGATGGTAGAACCCGGCGACGCCCTTGCCCCTGTTCCTGCAAGCTCTCCCCACTAAGAGGTGTAGTGCAAAGCCTGGCCTCTGCACCCATCCCAACTGGTTCCACAGTATTGCACTCCCCTACCCTCACTTGAGCACCCTCTAACTCCTCAATTTGTGACTGATATTCTGCAAGCTGGACCTACATGGCTTCAAGCATGGCTCCAGCCTGATCCACGCCACTCCAGCCCCCTCACGCTGCATGCTTGGGGGGGGGGAGCCTTTGGGGTGGACTTAACTGTGGCAGGCCGCTAGGCCTTACACATTTTTGGAGGCATCCTGCCTTCTGCTGTCGATGGAGCCTGCACCCCCTCGTTTTCCGCAGACCTACAGCACCAGTACCCTAGTGGCTTATGATGGTATGCATCCCCTTTTCTTTGCCCTGGGGGGGAAGGGCCCTCCAAAAACACAACCCCTATCACTCCCTCCCCACCTGCTCCTAACCCCTCCAGGGGGCCCTCCACTCACCAAGGTGGTGGGGAAGGAAGGAAAAAAAAACCTTCAGGTTTGGTCCAAAGGGCCAGATCCCATCCTGTGGTCGCTGCCAGTCCCGGGCCCCTCGTGCGAGCCCGCCCTTCAAGGTCCCTCCACTCACCAACGAGGAGTGAGAAGGAAGGAAAACCCTCTCTCAGGTTTGGCCGAAAAGGCTCTCCCTTCCCATGACCACCGCTGATCATGGGTCCCTTATGCGAGCTCGTGTCAGCTTGGGTAGGGAGGAGGTGGGGGGGCGAGGGAACTTCCCGTATGCCGGTACAGCCAGCCTCGTCACTCCACACGGTTCCAGCTGCAACTAGAAGGAGTCAACTGCAGGGGAAATCCGGCGCCTACTGCGGAGCCAACAGTGCTGGACCCGATCCTGTCCGAGGGCACGCTAGGCCCCATTCACTGCTGCTCTCCCTGCCCTGTGTAAGGTTCATTGCTCACCGCCCAAACTGCAATGAGGCGGGTGAGCAAGGAAATCTAAAATGGCGGCCGGGAGTCCCAGCTTTCGCAAGAGTCCCGGGCGCCCTTGTTGTTACTAGGAGACTGATCCCCCTTGCCCAAACTCCCGTTGCCGCAATTAGCGGCTCTCAACCATCATCATCCCCTTCTTCCCCAGGGCGGGGGGGGGTTGCTGCCAAAACCCCACTGTGTCTATTGCGGAGGGGGAATTTGGGGCCGTTGTTCCAGGATGTCCTCTTGTAAAACTATATTTTATATATTTTTTGTGAACTGCCTCGAGCCTTTGGACAAGGGCAGGATAAATAAATAAAATCCCTGATACCTAGTCAGAGGAGCCAAAAGAAGAGCAGAGGGAGGTAACCAGCCTTAGACTAGTGGCAGGCCTGCAACCCAGTGCAAATCTGGCAGAACCCGAATGGTTCCATTGTGCTCAGGTTGTGGTGAGCACATTCCCAGCCCAAGTTGCTTAAGCTCAGGTCAGGATTGGGCTGAGAAGCAGAGAGGAGACCCCACTTTCCATAGAACACCATGACATCAAAGCGCTCCACAGGGATGGGGACACACCAGAAAAGGGATGAGGAAACATCATAGCCCCACCCCTTTTCTGCCACAGTCCCATCTCTAATGAAGCAGTGGGCATTTTTACACACACCTTAAAGTGCTGGTCTTTCAATCTTCTGGGTTTACAAGTCCACAAGTAAGTTCTCGGTGCATTCTTCACACACACTGCCCTGAGGCAGTTCCTGGATGCATTCTTCACACAAACACTGCCCTGAGGCACCCTAAAGTAGCCTCAGCTGTAGATCTGAGGGGCTGCCATGGAAACCAAGTGACCACAGTCTGGAGCAAAGCAGTTTACCAGGAGAACTTTTTACACACAAAAGTTCTGGGAGAAGTTTCACACAGAAGTTCAAAGATCCGGATATTTAAGAACTGGGTGAGTGATTTAGACACAGAGAAAGTTTAGGATGTAACAGCAAACATGCAGGAGAAATGTATGTGTAAAAACACCCACTGTGACATCATGGTGCTCCCGGATGGATTGGACAANCCTTGAAGAGAAGTCAAAATAGAACAAACCATAACCTTCAACTGAAGAAGTGCAGCTGTAGCTGATGGAAAAAATTCCTGCCCAGCACCAAAATGACATGCAGTTGCCTGAAGTGAGCAGTCCAAGGCCTAACTCCCAGCCTGTTGGCCTTTCGTTGGGCTTGTAAGACCTGGATGTTTGTCCGGGCTTTGAGGGGAGGGGGTGGTGTTTGCCAGTGGCTTTTACTTCTTTTATGGTTTGTTTTATATTGTTTACATAACCCTTTTGTATATTATGGATTGTTTTAATTGTTTTAACTGTATTCGTGAGCCGCCCCGAGCTGCCATTCGGCTGGAGGGAGTGGGATTTATAAATAAATCAATAAAATAAGAAAGTGAGTGGGAGGAAGAGGTTAGCCTCTTCCTCTCTCATGTGGCATTATGAACTGCTAAAATGGGTGTTTTAGATGGACACCAGCTCTGCCACACCCCTGGGTGGCCCCTCCGTGTAAAGGAAGGTCATGCTGGGATGAGGTGGAGCAGATGGACCATACTGAGGTGAGGTGGAGCAGAAGCAGAGCAGGCACCACCTGCTATGGGCCAGCTCTGCTTGTGGTGTTCTGGAACATCCTGTAGCATTGCAAGCGGAGCAGGCCACCCAAACCTGGAGCACTGGCTGGGTCTGCTGGGGGCAGAGCAGCAGTTAGTCTACATACAGACTGGCTGCTGCAACTCCACTTCTGGTCATAGGTTGCCCTGGCAACAGTCATAGAGCTTCAGGCGGGAGCCTGGAGCTGCTGGCAGGCCACCTGTAACTCTATGGTGGGGAAGTGAGCACTGTGTGGGCGGGCTGTGGTCTGCACTGCAGCAGTGGCCATTTCCATTTAAACCGGCTGCAGCGGGTTTAGACCGGGGGTGGCCCACCACCTGGGTCCATCTAAAAACATCATATGTTCTGTTCTGCAGGAGGGTGGGAACAATATATGCATGCAGGAGCTGTTATTTTGCAATCTCCCCCCATTCACCTGCTTGTCTCTCACCCTAACATAGAACAGTAACAATGCAGCTCCCGTAAGTTGGCTATGTGGGGATGGTGAACGCGCCTGCTGCTCAAGGCCCTATGGCAGACCTCACCATGGGATGGGTCAGATGAGAACCAGCCACACAGGAGGCAGCCCTGGTGGATGCAACATGTAGCAACTGGCTGGCCAACCTGTCCGGGGGCGAGGTAAACATCTGGTGGCTGCGGGCCATACGATGCACTACATTGTGGGGTAAGATTTCTTGATGTGGGGGTAACGCTGCCCAAATCGGGTTAGCATCTTGTGTGACTTCACCCATTGTTTTGCTAGAGGGGAGAAGGGAACCCTGAATACAAGGGCAGAGGAGGAAGCATTAATGAGTCTGGGGATATGAGGAACTAGGGCGATACTGGCAGAAGAGGTGGGCTTTCATGAGGGATTTAGAAGGTTGAAGTAAGCAAATATGTTCAGGGTAGGAGTTCCAAATATAGCATGCACCAAGAGAGAAGAAGGGGCAAAGACAACTTAAGGAGCAGGAGACTCTAGCGTGGGGTGGAGTGACATTCTTGGGTGGGGATGTGATTATCCAAAATGGAGTTCAGCCAGAATATTGGGGTTACCACCTTTTATTGTTGTGGAAATCCAAATGTGGGTAATCCTCTATGGGTAATTTCAGACATTACGAGACGACAGTCAACCACAGTGAATCCCCTGTGGTGGCTGTTTGTGCCTTCCGCCAGATGTTCACCACAGTGAACCTCCAGCAGGAATCACAATGACCATGATTATGCCCAGAATCATGGTTACAGTAACATCTGTTACATTGGCCCATCCAGGATCATGGTCCAGACCGCGATGCGGGATTGGGCACAGTGGCTGGATTGGCCACTGTGCCCGCCCGTCTCCCAGAGGGCGGGCGGCCGTGGGGGGGTGGGGCTGTGCGGCCACATGTCGCGCTGTGCAGCCCCTCCCCAATCCCCTGTAGGAATCAGGCCAGTGTGTCTAAAGGACGGCCAGCCTGATTCCTGACTGGGATCCGAAACGGATCCCGGTCCATGGTTCAGCATGGAGGGCCTCTGGGCCCGTCACATCTGAAATTACCCTACGACACATGGGTTTTTAATCCCATCAATCAGATTGCCTGTTTTCACTAGTGGACAATCGTAGCTGAAACAATTGTGTTTAGAACTTTATAGGCAGGGGAACTGCATATAGGGGGACTCCTTGGGGAGGCATGTAATTGATGTGTATGAACAAAATCTGAGAGAAATTTTGTATCTCTCAGCATGGATACCTCTAAAAGTAATTTTTAATGGTTAGGAAGGCAGTTTTGTGCTTTGCGGATTGCAAACCTAATTCATTTAGGACAAGATAGAAAAGGATGAATGCTTGTCTTAAAATAGAACATGTTACATCATAAAGCACTGATTGCTAGGAACCAGCTGTTGGGGAATATATACCATCCACTCTGACAAATATCATTGCTGACTGTACATTCAGCTTTGTGGTTGTGAATGCCAAAGTGCAGCAAAGAGGGCTAATGTACTAAAGGAACTAGATGGTGATTTTGGTTTTAAAGGCTGCAAGCTTGGGAGGGTTGCTTTTGGTAACTGAAGTGGGTCGGGTAAATGGGGGGTAACTGAATTGTCTGTGAATAATAGGCAGGAATGCAATCTAGATAAGGCAGCAGATCACTCAATTTTTCCCTTTTGTGTGTTTTGAGACTGAAATGTGATCCTATGACCCAAGACACTAACACCACATACAAACTATATCAATATCAGCTAGGATCATTAGCTTGTCCATAGATGGCATTATTATTATTATTATTAA
>QEPC01011675.1:241419-274383 GCA_003113815.1 Sphenodon punctatus
CTGGGAAGTCAGAAGCATCTGTTTAGGAAAGAGTCTATAGAGATTCTCTTATGTCCTCTGTCACAGTGCTGCAGGATGTGATTGTGATGATAATTGGCCAGCCTGGATGTGTAAACTATGTCTCCTGATTGCTGGAATGCTAGTTATCCCCAAAGTCACAGTTATGTCCTTTCTATGCCCGCCTTGAAGCCACTACGAATTGGTCCTGTAAAGCTGTAAAGTTGTTCCACTTCAATCACATCTACGAATCCCTTTGTGGGGCTCTATGGATGTGACAACCAATGGGCATGGTAGAAGACTCCACCAATTTATTTTACAGCAGGTGCTTCTGATAATCAATGGCAGATCCCCTTCTGACCTGCAGGGACACTTTGCGTATGAGTCAATAATGGGGGCAAATGTTATTGATTATGCTCTAACCTCCCCAATCAATTTTCCTATTATCAGAGATTTCAGTATTCTGGTTAGACCTGAAGGGAACCATTGCCCTTTTGTGTTGGAGCTCAGAGAGATGGATAACCTTGAGGACCTGGTTTCTTTTTCTCCTACTAAAGAGACTGTGCAGTTGCCAGTTAAATGGTCTACACAGGTCTCAACCCAAGTCACCCATGTGCTTTATTCTCCTGACTGTATGGCACTACGAGATCACACGGCTGTGGGGTCCCGTTTAGATTCTATAATGGATCTTCTTTTTTACTTATATTACTAAACAATCCCCGGCACCCCCACAGATTGGCCGCCTTAATTCTAAGGAAATGTGGTTTGATCAGAAGTGCAGAGATGCTAAAGCAGCTGTAGCCAAGGCCAGGTGATTGTGGAACAGATTCCACCTCCAACGCGATTGGGTGGTGTTCCTCTAGAAAAGGAAGGAGTATTATTGCCTTTTGAAAAGAAAAAAGGCTCATAATTCGGCACAACTGTGCGCAGAAATGGAAGTGGAAGCACAGATTAATAACTCAACCAAATTTTGGAAACTGGTAAATTTATCACTGAAGAAAGGTAGACCTATGAGACACCCCCCTGCCCCCCCCCGTATAGAAGATGGGACTTGGATAGCCTTTTATAAGGAGCTGTACCAGGACTCCTTCCCAGTGGCAAGTCAGAAGGAGCTGTTCCCTTCTACTCCTGATGTACCTTGCAGCTCTGGACAGGAGTGGTCCAATCTCAGATTCCGAGAGAGGGAGTTAATAGAGCTTATCCATAAGCTCTGCCCTGACAAGGTTCCTGGTTCTGATGGCATCTCCCCAGAGCTGTTCAAAGATAATCCTGGTTGCTGGACTTCAGTTTTGGCAAAATTTTTTACTGCTGTCAGTGTGCTTCGTTCTATACCATGTTCTTGGTCTTTAGAAATTATCGTACCTATTTTTAAAAAAGGCAACCCCGCTGATCCGGCCTGTTATAGGCCCATTAGTCTTTTATCAGTGTCAAGTAAATTATATACGTGCTCCCTTTTGAATGAACTAGACCAGTGGGTGCATACGCATTCCCTCTTAGCAGAAGAACTCAGGGTTTTGTGCGAACAGATCAACTCTTGATAACTGCTTTGTTTTATTATATCTCATTGATAAATATGTTCTCATAAGGAAGGCCAAGCTGTACGTTGCATATATTGACCTCACTAAGGCTTTCGACTCTGTATCTCGGACCCTTCTGTGGCAGAAAGTGATTCAGATGGGAATCGATAATGATTTGTTGAAACTCCTGTTGTCTATTCATGATCAGACAAGGACGGTGGTCAGGAGGGGTTTTCATGGTCAAACAATGGATTTTTTCCCGCTGTAGAGGGAAGTAAGGCAGGGATGCCTGTTGGTCCTGCTTCTTTTTAATTTGTTTATTAATGACGTAGTACAAGCGGTGGCAGCCAACCACACAACGCCTCCTCTTATTCAGACCAAGCCAATATCATCCTTTCTCTACGCTGCTGATATCGCTCTTTTCTCTCAAACACGGAAGGGCCTCCAGCAATGCCTTGATTACCTCTATGATTTTTGTCTTCATAATTGTCTCTCTGTTAATATTACTAAGTCCAAAATAATGGCTTTCGGTACAACCCGGACTCAATATAGTTGGAAGATTGGATCCCAAGAAGTACTCCACATTCTATACTATCCCTTAGGGATTGTATTTGCGCACTCCCAAGCCTGGAAGGCCAATCCAGAGGCATGGGTTGCAAAGGCGCAACAGTCAGTAATGGCATTACATCGGATGTATCGGGAAATGCCTGTGGCACCCTTAAATCAGATTCTCTCCATCTTCAAAGCTAGAGTTATGCCTCAGCTTCTTTATGGAGCAGAGCTGACTTGGTCTAACTATGGGGCAAGGGAGGAACGTCCCCAGAATCTTTTCCTAAGGACACTTCTGAGGGCTCCCAAATATTCCCCTTTGCCAATGCTTCAGTTAGAAACGGGTTCAGTCTCAGTGAAGTCCCGATTCCTTTGTAGAGCACTGCTCTATTGCCTTAAACTAAAGCAAGGGTTGACTTCACCACTGGCCCGTCAGTGCTATATAGAGCAAAGCCATCATCAAGGCTCTCTCCAGTATCAGTGGTGGAAGAGAATCCAGAGTGTGTCCCATCAATTAGTCCTTTCCTGGATAGTTAGCGATAATGTTAACTACAGCTCAGCTAGGAGGGAAAAGAGGCAGAGGGTAAGAGATCAGGCAGTGAGAGAGGATCTTGCAGCTATCCAAGACAGTAGCATTGCCCCGCTATAGCCAAGAGTAAAGTTCTCCTGTGCTCTAGAACAATATCTCTTACAGGTTCAGGATCCTAATTTGAGGAGGCTGATAACCCTTTCCCGCTTTAACTTACTCGAAACTTCAGTGGTTAGAAGAAGATAGAAGAGCCCTTATGTTAATAGGATCTGTCGTTGCAATCTCTAAGAAGTAGAGACGCTGCTCCATGTTATATTTCACTGCCCTAGGTATATAGATTTGAGAACAGTGTGGATTGACCCTCTATTCCAGAGTATATCCCTCTCTCTGGAAGATAAGCTGCAGATACTTCTCACTGCCTCTGACTTAGTGCATACAAAAACACTGGCCTGCTTCCTTAAGCTGGTTGAGAGAATTTGGAGTAACAAGGAGGCCAAGTTCCTTCTCTACCCTCCAGGCTTTGGATACTGGGGAATCTGCCTGCTGATATGTAAATCTGGATTGTAGAATATATCAGCTATTCTCCTTCATACTGCAGGGTTCCCTAGGGGGATGGACTTTGGTTTTTGACCTGGTTTTGGTTTCTGTTCAGTTCTGTTTTTAATTAACTGTTATTTAATTGTTTTGTCTGTTATGTACCTTATGTAGTGTATTGTTATAGCAAAGATTTTTCTGAATACAATAAATAATTGTATATATATTTTTCATGGCATAATGCGCTTAATAAGCTAGCTGCGTTTTGGGTGTCTGGTGTGTGTGATAGCAGCACTTCTGGACTGGTTGCACCGCATGCGTGCACAAGGCACAGGCAGCACCAGCAGCAAGAAGCAACAGGCCCTGGAGGCCAGACTGGCTAAGTACACCCCCTCCTCCAGTAAGGCAGTGGACACAGTCAGTCTCTCTGTGCCTGCCTCACTGTCCGCCCAGCTGCCCCTGCAGTGGAACCACTCCTGGGGAGTGGTGGTAGATGCTTGGTTGGGGAGGGGAGGGGAGGGGGAAAGCATTTGGAGGCCATGCTTGTCTATAGCCACTCGGCTGAGCGCCAGGTAAGGCAGCCAAGGGGTGCCAAACCGGAGGGTGGGGGGGAAGCATGGGGAGACCATGCTTCTCCATGGTTGCTTGGAGTGGTGAAGAATGGGAATCCTTCCTGTCCAGAGGGAATAACTTTTATGTTAATGTACACATTTGCATAATTAGATGGGGCCTAATTATGAAAATTAGGCCCTGCAGCAGGACTTCACACATGGCCTCACAAACCCTGGGGCCGGCCCTGCAAGTTACAGTCTTAACGTGGATGACACCCAGCTCCTGCTGTCTTGGTGCTTACCTGGTGTCTGGCTGCTGATGGGGTCTGGATGCAGATGAGCTGATTGAAGCTCAAACCAGACAAGACCGAGGTGATGACAATTGGCTGATCTTGTGACCTGGGAGAGATGGGAATCCCTCTCATTGATGGTGTTTGCCTCCCTTCATCTCACTGGTTTGCAGCCTTTGGGCTCCTGGATCCACTGCTGCACCTGGATTATTGGGTTGTGGCAGTGTCCAGGAGTGCTTTTTACCAACTTCATGTGGTGAGAAGGCTACAACCCTTTCTATCAGAATTGGATCTGGCCACCATCATCCATGCCTTTGTAACCTTGAGGCTAGACTACTGCAATGTACTCTATGTGTTGCTGTCCTTGAAGACTATTCAGAAGCTGCAGTTGATACAGTGGCCTGCCTTCTATTGGAGACAGGTCACTGGGAATACTTTACAACAGTGCTCCGGAGTTTGCACTGTCTGCCAATAGCTTTCTGGGCACAATTCAAGGTGCTGGTTTTAACCTATAAAGCCCTAAATGTCTTGGGCCCCAGGTATCTGAAAGTCTGCCTCTTCCTCTGTCCCAACACGGCTTCGGAGGTCAACCTAGGGTGCTGTCTTGTGAGTGCTAACTGCCCATGAAATTGTTATAATAAGGGTGCGCAGGAGGGCCTTCTTGGTTGCTGCCCCACAATTATGGAACTCCCTCCTCTTGGAGGTCCACCTAAGCCTGGGCCTGCTCATCTTCCATGCAAGACCTTTTTGTTTGGCCAGGTGTTTGGCAGGCAGGAATAGGGTTGGGTGGGATTCGGTAGAGGGGGTTGGGAAAGAGAATTGATGGGCGGTAGGTGGGGATAAAGGATGGGGTGAGTGGGTGGTTTTCCTATGCCCAGTCTCAGCCTGAGGCTCAGTCTGAGGGATAGGAGACTCAGTCTCCTGTGGCTATTGATTTTGAGAGGCTAACAGAGGGCATTTCCACATGTTCCCCATGCCTGTAGCATGGGTGGAGACAGCAGCACATGGGTATTCCCATAGTAGGAGTTCACCCAAGGCGTGATCTTGGGGTTTTAAGAAATTTTAATGTATTTTATTGTATTTTATATTTTTAATATTGTGAGGCACCCTGAGTCTATGTAGGGTAAAAATGTGGAAAATATATAAATAAGCAGAAACAGGTCATCCTGCAAGTGGAAGGAGACCCTCTCCCCCAGACAAGCATGCAAAGCAGTGGGTTCACTGATGTGCCAATGTATTTTCCACATACCCAGGGTGTACCAATTTGGTGGTTCATCACATCAAGACTGAAGTGGGGAAAGTGATCTGGGAGATAGATGATATGTCCATCTCCCTGACACACCAGTGCAGTATCCTTAAAGGAGATGGAACAAGAATGTTGGAGTTGAGTGTTATCAAAGAATCATATAGTCCCTGGCACAGCCACCCAGTGTTAGTAGGGAAGCCTGACGGATCCACACGATTTTGCATTGACTTTCAATGAGTCAACGCCGTCTCCAAATTCAACACATACCCCACGTTCAGAATCAACACCCTCCTAGAACAACTAGGAGAGGCAAAATATCTCTCCATGCCTGATCTGACTAAAGGATACTGGCAGATCCCCTTAACAGAAGCAGCACAAGAGAAGACTGCTTTCAGGACTTCATACGGACTACACCACTTTGTATGAATGCCGTTTGGGCTCCACAGGGCTACAACCATGTTTCAGTGTTCGATGGACAGAGTCCTGGCACATTACTCTGCTTCCTGTCTAGATGACATAACCATCTTCAGTTCCACCTTGGGAGACCATCTCCTGCATCTGGAAAATGTCACGAAGAGTCTAGCCCAGGCCGAGTTGATGGCAAAGTGCCAGATAGGGCTACATGGGGTCATGTATCTAGGGTTCCAGGTAGGAAGCAGACAGATTCACCCAGTCCTAAGCAAAACATAGGTCCTGGGAGACAGTCTGAGGCCAAGGACCAAGAAGAAACTCCAACAATTCTTGGTCTTTTCAGAGTATTATCGTAGTTATGTACCCCATTGCACTACCCTCGCTACACCCCTCATGGTGGGAAAATAGAAGTTCAACCAGGTACAGTGGTCAGAGGCCAGTGAGCATGCCTTCCAAAACATAAAGTGTAAATTGTGCTCAGCCCCAGTATTATACACTCCAGACTTCTCCAAACCATCCATCTTACAAACGGATGTATCGGAAGTAGAGTAGGAGTTGTCTTCTCTCAGATGATAGATGGCCCAGAGCATCCCATCGTATGTCTAAGTTGCAAGCTCATCCCCATGGAACAAACATATGCAACAGTAGAAAAGGAGGCATTAGCAATCAAATGGGTGGTCGAATAACTGTCTAACCGAAGCTGCCATCATGTTGGTAATAGACTATGCCCCTCAGGTGGTTGTGAACTACGAAGGATAGGAATCCTCGACTTATGAGATGGAACCTGGATTTCCAACCTTACAATGTTAGAGGACAGTACCATTCAGGAAAATGCTATGCTAATGAAGATTTATTTTCCGACAGGGTGATGACGCCCCAGGGTGTTGGGACTCTAGGGCCATCAATGTGGCACCCGGGAGATGTGACACATCCCTGGAGGGATCCCAAGACTCACCTTCGGGCAGCTGTGGATGAACCTCAGCATGTTGATTAGAGGACAGCGCTGGGACCAGACCAGTGTGAGCAACTGACATTATTGGACTGCACATGGCTGCGATGCTACCGCAACGCCGGGACACCACAGGTCCTGCCCCAGCTGATGGGGGAGGGCATATAACCCAGAGTGACATCCACCAAGGAGCAAAGGAGGAGGGAGCTGAAAGGCGCAGAGCAGCTAAGTTGAGCCCAACCCCACCTGAGCTTGCAAAGCTCACTCCTGGTCTCAAGTGCAGGGGATAAGGGACTGGGGACCCTGATAGAGAGGGCGTGGAGAGGCTGAGGAAGTCTAGACATAGGGCTAGAGTGACTGTCCCTAGACTGCCCCTGGGACCCTGCTGGTGCCACCCCCAGAGCAATTCCAGCACCGGCTTTGAGTAGCCAGGAAACATCCCCCTTGGGGTCACACCATGTCAGAACCATATTGTTAAATCCACCAGGCCTTTTGGTAAGGGAGGTGGGTGAAAGGTAGGTAGGTAGGATGGGTTTTTTTATTTGCCTATTCTTATGCTTATGCTTCCCTTTTATGTATTTTTCTGTATATTTTTAAATATTTTAACTTTTGTAAGCCGCCTCGAGCTGCCTAGGCAGGAGAGGCGGGGTATAAATAATGAAAGTAAATAAATAAAATAAATAAATCCGTGCAAAAGCTTGTGTCATTCTATTTTTTTCTCTGCTTAATAGTTCTTCTGATGCCTCAATGTGTAGATTTTACTACCAGTTTGCATCCTGCAGGCGAAAACAAACAAGACAATAGCCTACGTTACTTAATATTAGTCCACATTGGGTATTTTCAGACGTTACGAGATCACAGTCAACCACAGTGAACCACGGTCAATCCCGCGGTGGGGTCAAAGCGCCCTGAACGTCTGTTTCGTGGGCACCAGATGTTCACCACAGTCAATCCCCAGCAGGGTTCAAAATTAACCACCCTTCCGGAGCTCCTGTCCGGACCATCTCTGAAAGCGTAGTCAAAGCAATTCCCACTGGAAAACAACAAAAAGTAATGTCTGAACGGCAACCACCAGCTGGAATCAAGCAAAATGATTCCAAGGTGGGGACAGAGCATGCAGCATTGCTGCCAGGCAACAAGCAACAATGCAGGCCGGGGAGGGAGATTTAAAGGGCACACAGCAGCAAGGGGACGTGGTGGGATGGAGCGAGGTGGAAGGGAGAGGAGAGTGGAGGGTGAGCGAGCAAGGGAGGAACAGGAGGAGGAGGAGGAGGAGGGGCAGGCGGAGGAGGTGGTCATGCTGCACATGGAGACGGTGGGGGGGAAAGCAGCAGCAGCAGCAGCTTGGACAGGCCGTCCCGGCGCCTGCAACCAGCCCAGGGGATGAGGCACCCCGCAAATGGGTAAGGGGAGCTGGGGAGGGCAGCAGCCCAGGGGCACCAAGGGGGGTGGGCGGGCCAGCAGGTGTGGGAAAAGGGGGAGGCACGCTGGGCTGTGGCAACCCGGCAACCAACCGCCCCCCCTGTCATGACCCACAGACATGGAAACGGGCCTGGGAGCCTGAGCCCCCGGAGGAGAGGACCAGAGGGCATGCAGAGGAGGAGAAGGACCGAAACCTGGAGGGAACCCGTGGGAGAAGGCCGTACCACTGAGGAGGGCAATGGGGGCACAGGGAAACCCAGGAATTCATTAGGATCTGGGGGACCTTTGGGCAACAGCTGGAGCTAGCTGTGAACCAGTGCAATGAACACGTCTACAAGGAGATCGTGTGGGACATGGAGGCAGCAGGCCACCACAAGACAGTGACACAGTGCCGATCAAAGGCCAAAGTGCTCAAGAGGGGGTACAAGGCCATAAAGGATAACAACAGGCGTCCGGGCCCAGAGCCCAGACCGCCCCCTACTATGATGCCCTGGACTGCATCCTGCACATGAAGGGCTCCATAGTCACCCCACACCTCATGGGGAGCACGATGGTCCAGGGCAGGGAATGGGCTGAGGTACCTCCTCCCTTCATGGCCCCCATTGAAGGCACCGGCACCAGAAGCCCCGCCCCCCAAGAGGAACGCCCCAGGACCTCGGGGACCAGCAGGCCCCCCTCGAGCACCAGCCCAGATAGCCCCCAGTCAATGTCCATAATAGGAGGATCTGAGGCCAGAACACTGGTCACCCTTAGCCAGTGGATGCAGGGGGACCTCAGCAACACTGAGGGGCCAGCCTCGGAGGGCTCCATGGCCGACATTGAGGGTGAGCAAGCGGGTGGGATGAGACAGGGTCCGGGGGGGAATGGGGCACACAGGCCACATGGCCACCCTCAGCAATCCCCCGAACACCCCAGACCGTGGAACTGGGGCCCAGGGGCCACCGGGGGACACGGTCGTTCGACCCACCCCACCCCTCCCCACTCCAGCACAGGTCATGGCATGTCCCAGCACCTGCGACAGCCTAGCAAGGGAGATGGAGGCAAGCAGCCCCAGGAGCAGCCAGAGGGCCCAGGTGAGGCAACATGGCATGTGGAGGGGGGGGCAGAGGCCCAGGGAGGCAGGGTGGGGAACCAGACCCTGGGGTGGGGGTGGGCACAGGGGGAGGCTGGGGGAGGGCACCCACCACACTACAAAGGGGGGGGCAGTATCCCCATCCATGCCACAGGATGGGGGCAGGCAGCTGGGGCAGCTAACCATCCCCTACCATGCACCCTAACAGGGCGACCCGCCGGGTCCCAGAAGGGTGACCCCGTGCCCCTGGCCCAGTGGATGAGGGAGCCCTGAGCACGGGTACAGCGCTGCAGGGAAGAGCAGGTGGAGGACATAGTCCGCTCCACCACCGAGCAGGGCGAGCGGATCATCGCAGCCATCGATCGACTGGAGGCGGCCACTGAAAGGGCCGTGCAGCAGGCAGAGGCCAGGGAACGGAGGCTGGATGCGGAGGTGCGCCTCAAATGGAGGCAGGAGTGCCAGGAGCACAGCAGGCAGGTGGAGGCGTTCTAGCGGCTGGAACAGACCATAGACCAGATGGTAAAGAGTACTCAGCCAAGATGAACCGGTCCCATGACATTGGCATCTCGCTGCTCCTACACAAGGGTACCATGAGTGCTTATGTGATGGCAGCCACCCCAACAGGCAACATGCCTACCCCAGCCCTGATGCCAGACCCCTCGGTGCCCCCACCGCCCCTGCCACCACCCCAGCTGCTGGCACAGTTGCTGGGCCCGCGCTTCTGCCTACCAGTCCCTGTGGGCCTCCAGAGGGAGAAGCTGCCCAGGTGGGCCCCACTGGCCCCGGGGCTGCCCGCCCTCCCACCACCGTCCAACCCTCAGGACACCAAGGCCTCCCAGGACACTGAAGGGGACATTTACAGTGGGGGGCAGGGTGGGAGAGGAGCTCCCAGAGCTCCACGGTGCCCATTGGGCGGCCAAGAGGGAGGCCCTGGAGATGTGGGGGAAGGGGGAGGTCGGCCTGAGAGGGGGCACTGGGAGGTGGGACATGGGGGAAGTGGTGGGAGCACATGTAGAAGGGAGATGGCCTGTGTAAATGTCTATGAACTGATCTGGTGGTCCACGACTGTCTGCAGTTGCAGGGAGTGGTACCCGTGTCAGTTGACATATTCCGAGGTCTTTCCAGCAGATGGGCAGAGGATCTCTCTGTGGGTGCCGTCCATGGCACCCATGCAGTTGTGGAATCCCCCAGTCACGAATCTACCATCACGGCCTCCTGGTCCACCAGCTGGATCGCTCAGTCCAGGAGCACGCCCTCCACTGCCTCACAGACGTCCCACAGGATCCCGGCGATGGTGCTCACCCCAACACCCAAGTGCTGTGAGATGGAGTGGCACGAGTCGGGGGTTGCAAGGGCCCAGACCCCGATGGCCACCCACTGGACCATGGGAATGGGGGCCCACATGGGGGTGTCCTGTCTCTCCAGCCAGGGCATTAACACCTCGGTAAGTCACAGGAGGATGCGCCTGTCCATCCAAAAATGCGCTCTCCAGGCACCCTCTGCCCATTGGGCCAGTGCCCCGGCCCACCACCCCTGTGCCCGCTCCATGACCCATACCCACCTATCAATGGGTATAGCAAGCAGGGCTGCGTGCCCCATGGTCTTCATCCCCCACTGGAGCTGGCCGGCCACCTAATGGAGCTCAGCAGCCCACCGCCGGGTGCGGAGAAGGGCCTGTCGGGCCACCCCAGACACCCGCTGGGCCCTGAGGTGGGCAGGGAGCACCTGTGACCATGGTGGGCTCTCCGGGCTCTGGCAGCACTCCTGGACATACACACCCATGGCCAGGTGCACCTCAGTGGTCTGGATATGCAGGAGGTCAGTGTGCGAGCAGTACCACTCCTCGCAAAAGCCTAGTTGCATCCCGCAGGCGCCCAACCGTCGCAGCTCCATGGTGACCGGTGCCCCAGGTGGGTTGGAGCTGCGCCTGTTATAGGATGGGGCCTGTGTAGCCCCACCCCCCGGTCGCACCCTGCCAACCGGACTCGGGGCTCCGGGTTGCCTTGGCTGCCCCCCAGGCCGGCAGGCCTGGCTCCTGCTGGGTGAGTGGGGCAGGGAGGCCGTGGGCGGCCCAATGCACACACCTGCTTTCCCTGCAGGGGGCCTGGCGAATGGTCCTGCCTTCGTCCGGGCATGTGCAGGCAGCAGCTGCGTTCCTGCTGTCATCACTCCCCACTTCTCGGTGTCAGCTGCCTGTTGTCCTCGCCACCCTGCTTAGTGTGTAGGCTGTCCTGTCCATGTGCTCTGTCCAAGCAGCTGGGCTGGGTCCGTACCCCACGCCTCGCTTTGTAGCCGTACTGTGTTGTGGCCTGTGCCCTTATGGCTTGGCCTTGGAGCTCCTCTGCTTCCCCTCCCATCCCTCCAGGGATTGTGGGGCCCTCCATTCCTTGCACTTAGTATCTGCTGCTTGCTGGACCATGGCTGACTGCTCTTCCCCAGGGCTCCCGGGCCGCAGCACCCCAGGACCCCCCATAACTGGATCTTCTGCGAGACCATGGCCCTGTGTGACCTGTGGCATTCCCCAGCCATGCAACTGCTCCTGAGCTGCCCAGACAGCCTCACAGGTGACTACAAGAGTATGAGCTCCAGGCTGTGGTACTATGGCTATGTGGTGAGTGCCCGCAACTGCCGACTGCATGCGGAGACGGTAGGCCTGTCTCCCTTTCCTGACGGGTGCATCCCAGAGATCAGGTGCTCGCATGTGGGGTGGTCAGTGGTGGAGACCATGTCTGCCCTCTCTGTGTGCAGCCTGGCTGTCTACACTGCCTGTCTGGCGGAGGGTGGCCCTGCCCTGGCTGTGTCCTTTTTTGGCTGTGTTCATGGGGCCCGATGTTACCAGTGGTCCCGCGGGGCGATCTATCACCGCCTGTTGGAGCTGGGTCACCTTTTGTGGCCCCCAGCTGCTGACTATGGCTTGTCGGAGCCCTCTGAAGCGGAAATGTAGGCACTGGCTGGTGTGTGGTCCTGATCTGATGTGCACGTGGGCCTCGCCGCACAGGATCCCTTCGAGGCATACTACCTCGTCTCCCACCATGTGTGCTCTGGGGTACCATTGGGGCATGCTTCAGTGGCCCCACTTTGTGCACCTGGCAGGCCACCCAGCCCCAGGCCTCTTCATGGCCCCCTGCAGATAGTTGTGAGGCCCCCCTTTCCTTCCAGGCCCTGGATACTGGCCCTGCTGAGAGCTCCCACCTCCGGCCCACTGCCGCGGGTCACTGCCCACTCCCTCCATGATGTCCCTGGCTTGCTGCTATGCTGGCTGATTCCTGGGGTCCCGCTGCCCCTGCCTGTGCCTCTGTGTCCCCTCTGCGGGCACCTCCCCCTGTTTGCCTCTGCAACTGGTGTTCCCCTCTGTGGCTGCCATCTCCTGTGGCTGTCTCCTGAATGCTGAGCCTGCTCCCAGCACCCCGGGTGCTGCTGTCCTTCCTGGTCCAGCCTCGATCCCTCCTGTGCCCATGCCCTCCCCCCATCTCCCTTTAGTGACTCTGTGACGGTGGGGTTCTGGGCCCCCTGGACTGCATCTCCTAGCGTCCTACTGGGCGGGGGGGGGAGCTGGCTCGTGGAAGGGCTGCTCTGCTATTCGGACCCAGCTCACCTCCTTCCCATCCATCGCACCCTAGCCGACGCATGGGTTCCCTGACAGACGCATGGGTTCCCTGCTTTGACCACGGCCCGGGCTGTGGTCTACCAGTCCAGTTCCCTGCTGTGGTCCCGCTCCCGTCACATCTGTTTGGGGTCTCTCTTGCCCACGGGGGGTGGTTAGCCAGCTCGCCACCGCTGGGAATCCACTGTGGTGAATCGGGTGCCTGTAATGTCTGAAATTATTCATTATACCCCACTGTTGGTTAAGTGTTCTCCAGATGTTTTCCCCCATCAAACATGGGGTCACCACCCATTCCCCACTCACAGCGTCATCTTGGGGAATGCGGAGACCGCTGTACAGGCAAATGCTGGCTAATCCCGAGCCAAAAACTAGTTTATTACCCTGCTAAACTGGCTTACACACTACTATAAAAGCACTATAGAAGCATGCAGAAAAAGGTTATTGATTACAAATATATATATTCTTGGAGAAGATTCCCAGATAATGTGTGCCCACAGGGCTGCTTCCTGTCTATTGGGGTGCATGCAGCCTCTGCCCACATACAGGTCTGCAAGGACCATTGCGTCCCAGGTGCTGTGCCGACAGCAGTCTGAGGAGTGAGCACTCTCTCTGCTCGCACTCTCACTGGTGCTTTGACTGTTGTCTCTTGCTTTTGGAGTGCTCCAAAAGGCTCTACAAAAAGAAAAAAGAAAACAGAAAAAAAAAAAAAAACACCAAATACTGAGGGTGGCTTTCTATACCCAGAGTTTTCTGTGGCTGTGAGTCATGGAGGGGCAGGGGGCAGCACACTCCATTTATTAGGTACATCCACTAAACCATGTGAGTGACAGCTGTGACGGGGCTGCACTGAGAAAACGCAGGTTCCAACAGGCTACTCTTTCATCAATTAAGACCTTGCCTCCCCCCCCCGTGCTTTGTATATAAAATGTTACTATTGCGTTACTTGCTCCTGTTCCATAGCAGTGTTTTGTGCAGCTGAGCTACTTCATGGAAGATTGTGAATTGCTGCTGGGGAAGCTGATCGGCTTTAAAGAGGAATAACTTTATTCCATAGCAAATTGCTATGGAACAGTTGTTCATTCTTTTTCTCCTGCTTTCCCATTTCACCCCTCTCTGCTGCTCTCTCAGTGGATGGGAGTGGAAGGAGTTACTGCTGTCTCTAACATATGCAGCACCACGATGACCTCCCCAGCTGGAATTAAGACTCGGGGACTGTTATAAGTTCGTCCCACCTCACACCCAGCATAAGGGTCTGTACCTCAGTTTCCCTCACTGAATGAGGCACCAGTCTCTTAGGGGTGAAAACAAATGAGAGGATGGCTGTTCCAGCTCCCTTGGTCACCCTGGGGAGGACCCACTGCAGCTGCCACTCCTCGGGTTGTGAGGACAGGTTAGCTGCAGAGCCATCCATACCGGACAGGACAGCCGGACTCTTGCTGCACAGCAAGACTGGGCCCCCGGGAAGAGCTTCAGCTGATGGGGGAGCTCAGAGGCATGCCTTCACCTGGCCCAGGTGCATGCACCAAACAGCTGATCAGGGGTGCACTGCTCCACCAGGTCCCTCGTCAACTGTTTGGCAGCTGGGGTGAGGGCACTTGTCTGGGTCCGATCCTCCAACCTTGCCTTGCAATGGAGCTGGGCAGGGCCTAAATAGATGGGGGAGAGACTATTCACTCAGTTTAGCCCAGGTGGCTGGGCCTTCGCTTAGGCTGCATTACCGACCACTGCTGGCCCACGCATCCCATAGCAGCTGCCTGCCCCCACCAAGGCCATAGTGGGTAGACATATGACGATGACCTACCGGACAGGTGGGTGACTTCCAGGCTAACGTAGGCTAACACGAGCTACTGTCTTATTTGTTTTCACCACATGTGGCCTCCCTCCACATCCCTTGTCCCAGGAACACCCTCCAGGTCCTTCCCTGACTTGGAGGAACCTTAATACGTCCAGCCTTTCCAGTGACCAACTTGCCTGGGAATCTCTCTTCAATCCATGAGCTGTAAGGCCATAATCTTTAACTTGTCAGCTGACAACTCTCAACCACAGCTGCCCTCAGTCAGCCTCTTTTCATGCACTATAGATGGGAGGTTACCTAACTAGGAGCAGGAGAACCGATCCCATTAACCCTTGCAGGGCCAGCTCACCCTGCTACAGGGACCAGTAATGTCCTAGCACTGTGGTGGTGGCAGAAAGCAAGGGGAAAGAACCAAGCTATCTTCTCCCTTAGTCCTCACCATCTGGATAAACCATGGTATGTCATTTCATTATCTGGGACAAAGTGTGTGGATTTTTATGTTTGTCCACGCAGGTGTGGCCTTACCTGGGGACACCTCCCAGTTTCTAGTTTCAAGAAAATAAGAGCCAAATCTCGGCCCAACGTATGTATGCAGTGTACCTGAAAGAAGAAGGGCAAAGGGGGTCAATAACTGCTATATGTTTCTGTCCCACTGGATATTCGTTTGGTTATTTCAGAATGGTGGGTTTTTTTTGGTGGTTTTTTTGCAGGGATGGGGAAGGGCTCATTTTGGTTATTTCAGTATTTTGGTAACATTTTGAGAATACAGTACTGTTGTGCATGTGCAATTGCTGAAAATGATGTAACAAAATATTGAAATGACCAACACTGAAAGAATGGACCTGAAAAAACCAAAATAAATGAAATGAAATGTACCCTGCTCAACCCCCCCAAACAAACAAAACAAACAAACAAACAGGTACATGAATACCTGCTTTGATCACAGATATTATTCAGATGCTCAGAGTGCTATCCAAAAATGCAAATACCACCCACAAATAATAAATCTACTACCAGTTTCAGCTCTGTACATAAGAGAATAGTGAAATTGCTTGGAATTCACAGAACTGTAACAAAGATGTTCCACAAGCGGCAGCCAAGTCCAGTTGCTATAAAGTTGTTATATATGGGGAAACACAATGCACATAAATGTTTAGTGAAAGTCTTGTAAAAAGAGACAGAAAACCATTTTTGGTAACTATGATGTAAAAAAAAAAACCAAACGAACAGTTCTATTACAAGCCATTTGTGATCAGCTCACTTGAAATGGGTCTTTTTAGTAGTAATGAATAGATTTCAAATGTGGGTATTTCACTGCCCAGATATCTCTAAAAATATTGATTTAATGCTGAGCATCAAGAGTTCTATGGTTCTTTAAGAGCAAGCACTGTGCTGATTTAGTTTATTGTCGTATGAATGAATCTGGTTACTTGCAGGAGTGGTGCTGCAATATTTAATGCACTTAAAATATCCATTTACAATAACCATGCGGATTACAGCTCTGGCTCATACACTGGAGCAGAACCTGTTATGTTCGGTTGATTCTGGTGCTGTGCCTTTGGTTCCAAGCTATGTCTGCCTTCTTGCTCTTGATTAATCAGGCCAGGATGCTTGTCACCTTTTCCCTGCCTTTTGCTGAATGTGAGTGATGAAATATTGACCATATCAAAGTCACTGGGACTTCTGCCATTGTTTTCTGTGGAATCAGGGCTTCAATCAAGATTTAAAAGCTAACTGTTCAAGACCCAGTCAGTATCCTTCCACAGATAAAACAACTATAGCCGCTGCAGGGCCTTGAGTAGCAGGAGTTGTCACCTGTTGCATGAGGCCACATCACGGCAGGGGGCGGGATTTTGGTTGGGCTGGGGGGAAGGGGGGAGGCAGGCCAGGACCTGGTGCCCACTCTTGTGGTCAGCATCACAGCCCACCACAGCCATGGCAGCAGCTCCAGCAGAGGCCTGCTGGCCCAGCTTCCCCGTGTCAGTGTGCCCAGCTTCCTGTGATTGCCCCGTAGGGATCAGGCCCATGCAATGTATTTGGCTGCACCCAAACTTGTAGTATCTGCAGCTAGGTACCTCAGTAAGTGAGAAACACCCCAAATTGGAGAGAGGCTGTTGTTTATGGCCTCACTAAACTAAAACAATTTTTTCCTAATATAGAAACAAAGGAAGCACATACAACTTGGGGGACATTTTGAGTGGGAGGGGTTACAGTGTGGGTTTTATTTTGTGCATGATTAGAGTTTTAATGGAGTTTTAATACATTTTATATTTTTATATTTACACTGTGTTTTTATTATAAATTTTGTGAGCTGCCCCGATTTGCTTGTAGCAAGAGGAGCGGGGTAAAAATGTACAATAAATAAACAAACAAACAAATAAATAAATAAATAAATAAAATAAATTCTACACAATATCGCCCAACTAGGGTTTGCAAGAAAAAAAGAGTAACATCTAAGAGCTCATTAAGACATGCTGCGAAGAGCACTTGCAAGTAGTGGTGGGACCCCGGGCCCATTACCGGTTACCGGATTTACCGGTTACCGGTTCCCCGAAAACCGGATTCCCGGTTTAAATCCGGTATACCGGTACCGGATTTATTACATTGGTTTCAATGGGGCGCTGTGTCCCCATTGAAACCAATGAAATAAATTAAATTCCCTCCCCCTCCCCCTCCCAGGCTGCGCGGGTGGAAGGGGGGACACCCCCCACCCACCCTGCCCAGCCTGGCTTTTTGTTTAAAAAAAGAGTAAGCGCGACCCCGAGGCGAGGCGAGCCCACCCCCCAGCACCAGCGGCCGCGGCGTCCCCGCAGCCGCCGGTAAGTATGACCCTGACCCGATCCCTGGGGGGGGTGTTTAACACCCCCACCCCCTCCAGGGATCACCCCTACTAAAGGCTCAGTGCGCTTGCCGCTCTTACCTTTGGGAGCTCCGGCGGCGGCGGGCGGTCCGGCGGCCTCAGCGCCGGCTGTGGCTGCCGGCGTCAGGACGCTCTAGGCCTTCCGGGGAACTTCCGGGTTTCACCGGAAGGCCTAGAGCGTCCTGACGCCGGCAGCCACAGCCGGCGCTGAGGCCGCCGGACCGCCCGCCGCCGCCGGAGCTCCCAAAGGTAAGAGCGGCAAGCGCACTGAGCCTTTAGTAGGGGTGATCCCTGGAGGGGGTGGGGGTGTTAAACACCCCCCCCCAGGGATCGGGTCAGGGTCATACTTACCGGCGGCTGCGGGGACGCCGCGGCCGCTGGTGCTGGGGGGTGGGCTCGCCTCGCCTCGGGGTCGCGCTTACTCTTTTTTTAAACAAAAAGCCAGGCTGGGCAGGGTGGGTGGGGGGTGTCCCCCCTTCCACCCGCGCAGCCTGGACTCGGGGAGGGTTTTTTTTAAAAAAACTTTTTGGCTGGGGCTTTAATTTTTTTTACATTGCAGCCATTTTTAAATGGCTGCAATGTAAAAAAACCGGTACCCCGAAATCCAGTACCGGGTCCGGATTACCGGGCCGAATCCGATAATGCCGGTACACCCGATACCGGCATTATCGGATACCGGATTCTACCGGTTTCCCACCCCTACTTGCAAGTGCCAACACTGGGTGCAAATGTGAAGAATGCTCACCCAGATGACATCTGAAAAGGCACCACGTGCATGATTGAGTTTGTCGGTGCACTGACAGGTGTGCTCAACCAACCTGGCTTTTTCAGGTCAGGAGAGTGCACCTGTTAGTGCGTTGACAAGCTCAACCATGTACGCACTGCCTTTTCAGACGTCATCTGGCACGCATTCTTCACGTTCAAATCCAGCCACCAGCATTTGTAAGTGCTCTTTGGAGCACATCTGAATAAGCCCTTAGTGAGTTCTGTGGTCTTCAACTTGTCATTAAATTGGCCTGTGCCAGTTACAAGTTGCTCGCTTCTGACGTCCTTTGTTGGGCCGTAACATCCCATTGTCTTCGACTTAGCATCATCCATGCTAACTCAACTTAACTCAGGAGCAACCCAGGCCTTACAAGCCCTTATAATCTTCTAACAATAATATCAGTTTTCTCCTTATAACTACTACATGGAGGATAATACCAAATAGATACATTTTACAACTGTAATGTATTCCAAGTCGAATATTCATTTCTGAAAATGAATACCAGGAATCAGTATGCAAATTCACACAGCTTCAGTGCTAAGCACAGCCAGCTTCCACTGAAATCAGTAAAAACTGAAGATGGCCACTGAGTGTTACAAAAAGTATTTGACAAGGACCCTCACCAGAGACTCGAGCAAATGAAATAGTCATGGGATAAGAGGAAGAGTCCCGTCATGGACTGGTTGCTGGCTAAAAGATAGGAAACAAAGGATAGGAATAAATGATTATTTTCAAGTCAGAGAGAGTTAGATAGTGGGGTGCCTCAAAGGTCAGTACTGGGACCAGTATTGTTTAATATTGTAGTTAAACAATAAAATTAATAGTTATATTCATTAATGATCTATAAAAGGGGGTAAAGAGTGAGGTGGCTAAATTTGCAGATGACAGAAAATTAATCAAGATAGTTAAGACTCAAGAAAACTGTAAGGAATTACAGAGGGATCTAGCATGACTAGGTGAAGGGGCATTAAAATGTCAAATGAAGTTCAATGTTGATTAGTGATCGGAAAATTGGAATTGGATTTAACCTGATTCCCCCAATTTTTAACTGAATTGGATTAATCCAATCAATCCAATTTTGAGGGAAAGAACTGATGCGTCATTGATCAGTGGGATCGGTTCTCTCAGTTTCAATGGCACTGGCTGTTTTGACGCCATTTGTCAAATTTTAAAAGAAGCCAGTGAATGAAATTGAGTTCCCTGTAATGGCTGGCTAACAGGGGGGGAAGGGAGACTGAGAGGCAGAAGAGGATCTCTGCTCCCCCTCTCCCATCTCAGTTGCAATAACAGCTTGAGGAGGGAGTTTGTGCTCTATATGTTCTGCTGTGTGTCACATTACTGCTGCTCTTTTGCTGCTTGCCAGCTCCCCAAGTGGACTTCAGGACTTTTAGGATTCTGCGCAACATTGTTAGGACCAGGAAAGGATAACTAAGGTAGGTAAAAAAATTGGGGTGCCTTTGGGTGGTGGAGGGCTTGAGCTGGGTCGTGTGTGTGCCTGGGGTATGGGGTTTGTGGGGTTGCTTGCAGAAATGCCTGGCAAGCGTATGTTCCTTGGACTATTGGTGGTTCATGTTCTTGTCCCTTTTTGCTTAATTCCTCTGGATACTCTTCTTGGGGGGGGGGGGGTTCTTGGCCTGGCCTGGCATTGGCTCTCCCTAGTCCCCACATTGCTTCTACTTCTTCTGTATGCAGTGTTTAGGGGTTTTCCAGGTTTGTGTGGTGTCAGTGCTATTATTGGGTGCCCTGCCCTGTTCTCTTGGGGAGATAATTCAAAGGTTTTTCTGCACTAATTTTCTTGGCCTGGCTTGGCATTGACTCTTCCCCACATTGCTTCTGCTAGTGCTTAGGTTACATCTATGTCCAGTGTTTTGGGGTTTGTGTGGGGTCTGTGCAACTAATGGGATTGTGCCCGTTAATGGGGTTGTGACTTAGATTAATGAATGACCCTTTGAAATGAATAGATTCGGTTTCCCATAGAAGTCAATGGGAGGAAAATATGATCCAATACTGATATGATTTAAAACCAATTAAACTGAATCAGATTCTGATTTTGATCAAATTCTGATTTTTTCAATCCGATTGCCCATCCCTAAGTATAGGGAAAAATAATCCTCACGATATGTGCACAATGTTAGGTTTACATCTGTGTGTAACCACTTGGGAGAAAGATCTTGGAGTCATTGGGCCTGATCCCATGTCCCATTGATCCTGAATGCGCCATGTGGAAACTGCGCAATCTCTATTGACAGCACACATGCAGCTTGCATGAGTGATCCACGGGGCCATGGGATCGGACCCACGGTGGAGAGTTCTTTGAAGACATTAGTTCAGTGTACGGTAGCAGTCAAAAAGGCAAACTAAATGCTAGGCAAGTAGGCGTTATTACAAAAAGAACAGAGAATAAAAGGAAAAGTATCATAATTCCACTGTCTAAATCTTTGGTATGACCCCACCTTGAATAATGTGTACAGTTCTGGTTGCCCCATCTCAATAAAGATATAATAAAACTTGGAAATGCTTAGAAAAGGCCAAAAAGTATGATAGAAAAGAAAGGATTAATCAAATTCCATATGAAGAGAGGATCAATAGGTTGGGGCTGTTTAGCTTAGAGAAGAGCGGGATATGATAGAAGGGGGGGATATGACTGAAGCTTATAAAATCATGAGTGACATGGAGAAAGCAAACTGTTGTTTGCCGTTTCCCATGATAAGAAAACAATGGAACGCTCTCTGAAGTTAAATGGCAGCAGATTTAAAATGAACACAGGAAGTACTTTTTCATGCAACGGACAATACAGCCATGGAACTCATTGCCAGAGGAGGCTGTGAAAGCCAGCAGCATAACTAGCTTCAAACAAAAACTGGATACGTTCTTAGAGGATAGAGCCATAATAAATGCCTACTAGTTGGTGTTTATTATGTCAGCAAGAGGTGGGTCACACTTCCATGACTTGTAAATGTCCTTCTCTACTGGAGCTGGCCACCGTTTGAGACAGAATGCTGGGCTAGATGGTCCACTGGTCCGGCCCATTATGGCACTCCTTATTAGAGGTGGGCATCTGGAGGGAATTACAGAACTGGATCAGTATTACGGATCCGGATCACACGAGGCCTTCTTTAAAATGGTGGTGGCAGCATTGCCACCATTTTGGAAAAGGGCACCTGGTCTGCCTATGCGCAAAATGGCCATTGTGCATGTGCAGACAGGCTATCCTTTTCCAAAATGGTGGTGATGCTGCTGCTGTCATTTTGGAAAAGGCGGTTCATGCACTGAACGGTCTGGAAACCATTTTGCGCATGCACAGTCTCTTTTAAAAAAAAAAAGTCATAGATTTCAAACCAAGCAGCAACAGGCGTGTTGCAGTTCGGTATGGATTAATATGGATTAATCCGTAACTTTCCATTATGAGCAGTTACAGATTAATTTGAAGCCATAACTCCCATCCCTGCTTTTTATGTACATGTTTTGGCTTGACAAATGCACATTTGGGCATTTTGTCGGGATCTGAAAAACTATGGTCATAGACAACATGCTGTTATATCTAGAGATGTGGACATCCCTTTAACTGGTCAGGGAGGGACCACAGATACAGGATGTTTTTAGTAAGTAGGAGTGTCCGATTGGAAGAAAGAACAACAAACAGGTGGGAGAAGAGACTGACCCTGAGGAAAGGCGGATGCTTTCACAGTTGGATTCCCTGTGGAATGAAGCTTTATGCACAACCCTAACAAGTTTCTATTCTGGGGGTGCCAAACCTTTGCCAGTTTGGTGCCAACTGCTCTCTCCCACAACCAGGTGCGCTCCATCATCTGGAATTGTAAAAAAAACCCAGGGCTTGAACTGACATCCTGGTAGAGCAGATGGCTTCTCGGAAACACTGCCGCACCCTGGACAGGGTCCAAAGTTTCTATTTAAGAACCTCCCTTTTCAGGCCAGGTCACACCCCCTCCTCAGCAGCACTTCTGCACACCCCCAGCTTCCTGCTTGGCTGCCTGGCTATGTGTAAGGGTAGTCTGAAGCCATAGGGATCTGGAAAGATAATCTGTTTCCCTTTTCTGTCTCCCTTGGGATCTGCTCTGCATCAGACTGACTGCTGGACCTGTTCGCCTCTTTCTGACGCTGGTTTGCTTACCCCATGGACTGGCTCTGCTTTGAACTTTGTTTTGGACCCAGTCTCTGACATGTTATCCTCTATCTGCTCTCCTCTGCCTGCCGGTAGCTTCCTGCCCCTCCAGCATGTCATTTGCCTGCTCTACCCCCAGTCTGTATGCTTGTCCCTGCTTCAATGTTCTTCAACTTCTGGATCCAATCCAGCACTAAGTCCCAGTCCCAACTCGGTTGCATGAACTATCCAGCCTTTGGCCATGTGTGCCTGACAAGGATAAAGTGGGTGAGAGGAGAGTATTGGTTAGCTGCAAGCATTCAGTGGTAAGAGCGTCTGTTTGTGCAGCTGTGCACCCAGGATAATGTCATTGAATTCAAGACCGATTGGATTTCCATATGTTTATTGTCAAATCTGGTAATCCCATTCTCTTGCAAGATTGCATTCTGGAGTGTGAGTTCTAGTTCCCCTCTGTGTCCTTCAGTTTGCAAGGAGCGTAAAGGCCTGCTCTTCCAGTCAAAGGAGAACATTTCACAGAACTGAAGTGAATACAACATCTGGTTGTGCCACCTAGGCCGCTTTTAGACAAGACAAATTTTGTGCATGATTGGTGAAAAATGCATGTGTTTTAATGCTTGTTTAAACACCTAAACTGTTTAAAATGCGCATTTGCCATGATCGTGTAAAAGCCCAAACCGCTTTGAATGTGGTTTTGTTGGATTCCAAACCGGTTTTGGGCCCCTTTGATGATCGGGGGATGTCAAAACCGGTTTTAAAAATGCGTATTATTTCAATGCATATTTACAACACCACATTAAAAGTGTCTCGTCTAAAAGCGGCCCTAGAGGTGAAAAGAAGCATCTGTAAGGTATACTCACTGAATTTCCAGTATCCGAAATGAACTTCAAATTTTGGGTACTAATAGGTATCTGATTAGTGCCCAATTTGGGTACTCTATGTCCTGGAATATTGACTTCTGGTTCTGATTTTTTTTTTTTTAGTTTCTTTCCTGATTTTTCAGGTTTCTGTCCCTATTTACCAATAAACCAGTAACAGAAATTACTGATATTTTCAGGGAGTCTGATACCAAACACAGTACTTGAAAATGCGGGTATTACCCATGGGCATGAAATTAGGTCCCTGTTTCTGCTCTACTGCCACCCCATCCTTGCCACCTCTCCCTAAGAGGCAGATCCCAGTACATTTATGCAGCTCTTCTGTCTCCTCTGGCATGCATCAATATACATGGCAGGGACATGGCCAAGGAAGCTTCATTATTAGGGTTCCGAACATTCAGCTGCTGTGCAGACAACAGTGCTGGCACCTTGGAACTCTCTGCACACTCAGGAAATTCCAAGCCATCTCCTTTGCAAGATCAAGACACTGTCCCTATGCTAATATTACCAAATCTCAAGGTAAAGATCAAACACAGTCATGTGCATCCCCTTTATAGGACTGATAGGAAAACTTTAGAAGGAAGGAGAGAGAAAATATATAATGCAAAGTATATGGACTAGAAAGATCCACAGAGCTGGAGGAGAGATTAAAAAACATGGTCTGAACGCTTTGTTTCCCATCCTGTTGGGATAGCTTTTCATGTCGGCACAGCCAGCTGTTCCACCGAGGATGAGTTTTACTCTTTATTGAGTGTATGCTTTTTTTAGGTAGGTTGATAGAATAATAAAATCAATCCCACCCCCCAATAAGCTAACAGGAATACTGACAGAAGCAAATGCCTGTGGTGAGTTAGCTGAGGACAAGTTTAAAGGAAAAATAAAATAAATTGGACCCTAGGATTTGAACAGTATGAAAAGAGAGATTAAGTTATGGGCTTGCAAAGAGGAGGGCAGCTAATGAAAAGACATAGGAGTTGCATGCCAGCAGGCTCCTTATGTGAAACTCAGAAAAAGAAGAAGCGGGAGAGATCAATTCTTTTGCTTTTAATTATTGAGTAAGAACTGCCAGACTGTCAGCAAACCTCAATACTCCTTCATCCAGATACAGCAGCCTCTCATTAAGCTATCTAGTGGCATGAGTGATGCACGTGTATGCACATGTGCGTGCATGGACATGCAGCCCCCTTGGTGAGAGAACAAAGAAGATTTTATGCTGATTGCTGGATTTTACAGAACAGTTGCTGTAAATTTTATTAATTAAAACAGCAGTTCTGAGCAAGTGTGTATTTCAGCTTTATCAATACATTTTTCATCCACCCTGCTTCAGGTGACATTGGGTGATTTCAGACGTTACGAGATCACGGTGAACCACACTGAACCACGCTCAACCCCCCCGCGGGGCCAAAGGGCCCGGAACGTCTGAACGGCGTGCGCCAGATGTTCATCACGCTCAATACCCACATGGGGTCAGTTTGAACCACGCTTCCCGGGCTAGCCGGGGGAAGGTCTCGGGAAGCGTGGTCAAACCAACCCCCACAGGGAACCAAGCAAAAGTAACGTCTGGACGCCAATCCCCCAGCGGAACCAAAAAAATGGAGCCCCGGCCGGGGACGAGGCACGCAGCGTCGCTGCCAGGCAACCAGCACCAACACAAACACCGGAGGGAGATTTAAAGCGAGAGCAGCAGCAAGCAAGCGTGGCGGGATGGAGCGAGGAGGGAAGCGGAAGAGACCGGAGGCACGAGCAGCGACAGCGGCGGCACAGGAGGCGGAGGACGTGCAGCCAGGCCCAGCGATGCAGGCGGAGGGGGCACAGGTGCAGGAAGGGGGCACACGGGAGCACCCGACCAGGGAGGCGCCCCGGGAACACCAACCACAGCTGCAGCCGGGTCGCGCCGCCCCGGGGACAGCGGCCGGAACAGGCCCACAGGAGGCACCCAGGAAACGGGTAAGGGCACCCACTGGGAGGGGAACAGGGGGCACAGGGGAACCCCCTGTGGAGGGGGCCGGGGGGACCCCGGGCGGAAGGCAGGGGGGCAGGGGGACCCCGGGCGGAGGGCAGGGGGGCAGGGGGCCCCCGAGAGGGCCCACACCCTCACCCAGCAACCAACCACCCCCCTTCCCCCCCCCAGACACGAAAGTCGGCCCGGGCGGACGAGCCCCAGGAGGAGCCCGGCCCCCGGCCCCTGGAGGCGCACCCCCAGGAGGAGGTGGAGGAGGAGCACAGGCAGGTGCAGCAGGAGCTGCACCGGGAGGAGGAACAGCAGGGGCCCAGCCGGAGGAAGGCCTATCACAGAGGGGGACAGTGGGGCCTCCAGGAGACCCGGGACTTCATACGGATCTGGGGGACCCTCGAGTACCAGGTGGAGCTCGCAATAAACCAGCGCAACGAGCATGTCTACCGGGACATCGTGCGCGACATGGAGGCGGCGGGGCACGAGCGCACTGTGAACCAGTGTCGCTCCAAGGCCAAGGAGCTCAAGAGGGGGTACAAGGCCCTCAAGGACAATAACAGCCGCTCCGGCCACGGGGCCCGCACCGCCCCCTACTACGATGCCCTGGACCGCATCCTTCACATGAAGGGCTCCATAGTTGCCCCACGCCTGGTGGGCAGCGCTGTGGTCCAGGGCAGGGAGCGGGCCGAGGTACCCCCTCCCCTCGCCGCCCGCCCGGTAGACACGAGCTCAGGGGACCCCCACCCCCAGGAGGACCACCCGGGACCCGCAGAAGCCCCAAGGCCCCCCCCCAGCAGCAGCCCGGAGACATCCCAACGCCGGGCCGGCCAGGCGGAGTCGGAGGTCGGCACCTTCACCACCCTCAGCCAGTGGTCCCAGGGGGAGCACTCCCAGGGTGAGGCGCCGGGCTCCGAAGGCTCGGAGACGGACATAGAGGGTAAGCGGGCCCCCAGGGCAGGGGGGGGCACGACCAGGGGGCCGGTGGCAGGGGCGGGGGTGGGGGCCCTGCTGCAGGGGCCACAACCAGCCCCCTTCACCCGCTCCCCCCTCTCCCGCCCGCAGGACATGGGGAGCCCCAGGACCGGGCCAGCGAGACGGTGCAGGCCCCCGCGGAGGGCACAGGAGAGCAGGTGCCGGACCCAGGTAAGGCGGGAGGGCTGGGATTGCGGGAGGGCCCCCCGGGCGCCAGCCCAGGGGGGCCTCTGGCCTCAGTGGGGGAGGGGGGGCAGGGGGCCCCGGGACCCGACCCCGCTAGGGGACAGGGCCCTGCACTGACCCACCCGCCCATTTCCACAGGGCAGCCCCCGCGCGCGGCGCCTCCGCCGGCCGCGGCCCCAGCCCAGCGGATGCGGGAGTACCGGGCGCGGGTCCGCAGGCGCAGGGAGGAGCAAGCGGAGGACATCGTCCGCAGGGCGGAGGAACAGGGGGAGCGCATGATCGCCTCCGTGGACCGCATGGAGGCGGCCATAGAGCGGTCCATGGAGAAGGCCCTGGAGACAGACCGCCGGCTGGAGGCGGAGGTGCGCCTGGAGCGGAGGCGGGAGCGCCGGGAGCACCAGCGGCAGCAGGGGCTGCTCAGGGGCCTCCGGCAGGACATACAGGGCATGGTGCGGGAGCACAGTGCCAAGATGGACAGGTCCCACGACATTGGGACCTCCCTGCTCCTGCATGCGGGCACCATGTGTGCCTACGTGATGGCCGGCGCACCTCCGGGCGCCCTGCCCGCCCAGGTCCCCATGCCGGGCCCCTCGGCGCCCCCGGGCCCAGCCCTGCCGCCCCTGGCGCCCCCCCGGCCCCAGGGCCCTCGCATGCGCCTCCCAGTGCCCCCGGGCCTCCGGAGGGTCCAGCCCCCCCGGGGCGCGACCGGGGCACCGGGCACAGCTGCCCATCCGCCGCCCGGCCCCCTGCCGGGGCCGGGACCGGCCCAGGACACGGCAGGGGACACGGACAGTGGGGGGGAGGGGAGCTCCCAGAGCTCGGTGGGCCCAAGCGGCCGCACGAGGGGTCGGCCCAGGAAACGCGGGGGGATGGTGGGAAGGGGGGGGAGGGGGAGGGCCACATGAGGGCGGGTGGTGGACGGGGTCACGGGGACGGGGGTGGGGAGGGGGCACAGGGTGATTGTGTGCACTGTGTGGGCAATAAAGTGTTGTAAAGAGACAGTTGTCCCCGGCCCGTTTGTGGGGGGGACAGGGCTGTGGGACCGCGTGTACAGGGGCATGGGCACGGAACGGGGGGTGGGGCCCCCAGGGGCGGGAAGGCCCTCACAGCGGGCCCCCCCGGGCGATGTGGGTTGCAAGGGCGTTCCGGATCCTTTTGGCATACCGGTACTCCCGGGGGTTCCCTGCGTTCACGTACAGGGGAACAGGACCGGGGGGCCGGTGGGGCTCGGGGTACTCCAGGGCCGCCCCCTCGGTCTCGCACACATTGTGCAGAACGCAGCAGGCACCGATCACCAGGGCGGAGGTGGGGACGGTGAAGTCCAGGCGGCCAGCTAGACTCCTCCAGCGCTGCTTCAGGGCCCCGAAGGCACGCTCCACCACGGTCCGGCTCGCACACAGGCGGGTATTGTATACCTGCTCCGCAGGGGTGCTCGGGACAGGGTAGACCTTCATCAGCCAGCGGGTCAGGGGGTAGGCGGGGTCCCCCAGGATGCAGGGGGGCATGGGAACACCCTCGATCCACCTCATGCCCATGTCCGCGAAGTCCCCCCGGTACATGCGGGCATAGAAGGGGGAGATGGTCATGATCCTGGCGTCGTGACTCCGGCCGGAGTTGCCCGTGTAGATGTCTATGAAGCGGGCCCGGTGGTCCACCACCCCCTGCAGGTGCAGGGAGTAGTATCCGTGCCGGTTCACATACTCCAGGGCCTCCCCCGCGGCCGGGCGCAGGATCTCGATGTGTGTGCCGTCCACGGCTCCGATGCAGTTCGGGAAGCCCCCGGCCGCGAAGCCAGCCATCACAGCGCCCTGGTCCAGGAGCTGGATGGTCCTGTCGAGGAGCACGCCCTCCACAGCCTCGCACACATCCCGCACGATGCAGGCGACCGTGCTGAGCCCCACCCCGAAGTGCTGGGACACGGAGCGGCAGGAGTCGGGCGTTGCGAGGGCCCAGACCCCTATGGCCACCCGCTGGACCATGGGGATGGGCTCCCGCATGGAGGTGTGCTGCCGCTCCAGCCAGGGCGCGAGGAGCTCCGCTAGGCGCAGCAGGGTGGCCTTGCCCATCCGGAAGTGGGACCCCCACTCGGCCTCCCCCCAGTGGGCCTGGGCCCGCTCCCACCAGGCCTGGGGCCGCTCCGTGACCCATAGGCTCCGCGCTATGGGCATAGCCAGCAGCGCTGCCCGGCGGAGGGTCTGCGTTGCCCAGCGGAACCGCCTCGCGGCCCCTCGGAGCGCAGCGGGCCGGGTGAGGCTCCGGCAGGCGGCCAGCCACGCCCCCCAGGCCCGGCGCCGAGCCCTGAGCCGGCCACGGACTCTCCTGCGGGCCTGCTGGCCCCGGAGGCGCACGCCAGCCCGCAGGGCCAGGACATAGCGCAGGCGGACGGCCAGGTGCACCCTCTCGGTCAGGAGGCACAGCTGCTCAGTGTGGTCACGGTGCCACTCAGCCGCGAGCGCGAGGAACATCCAGTTCCCACCTGCCCTATCGCGCTCCATGGTGCTGGGGCCCCGGTGGGGGCTGGGAGCGCTTATGGCGGCCCGGTGCTGGTGGCTCCGCCCGGGGGTCGGCCTCGCGGGCCTGCGCGCGCCCTGTGCCGGTGCGTTCCGGCTGCTCCCGCCCCCAGCACCCCGGGCCCCCTCCCCTCGCTGTTTGTAGCGGGATGGCCTTGAAGGTGCGATTAGGCAGACAGAGAGCTCGCTGTTGTTCTCTGCAGCTGTGCCGGGCCCGCACCCCACGCCTCGCTCTGTTGTGCTACAATGTTGCGGTGCGGGCCCGTGTTCCCTGTCCCGGGGGCCGGGCCGAGCCTCTCCCGGCCCTGGGCAGTCTGTGTGCCCTCCGGGCTCCGTGTCCCATTCCCTGTTGTGCTGGACCATGGCTGGCTGCCCATCCATGGGGCTCCCGCTGTCCGGCCCCCAAGGGGCCCCCCATATCTGGGCCTTCCGCGAGACCATGTCTCTGTGCGACCTGTGGCACACCCCTGCCGTGCAGCTGCTCCTGGCCGGGCCGGGGAGCCGTGCAGGTGCCTACGAGAGCCTGAGCTCCGGGCTCCGTTACTTTGGCCATGTGGTGAGCGCCCGTGATTGCCGGCTGCATGCGGAGGCCCTGGGGCTGGCTCGTTTCCCCGAGGGGCGCATCCCGGAGGTGCTGTGCGCCCATGTGCCCTGGAGCGCCTCGGAGACCGTGTCAGCGCTGGTGGTGTGTGGTCTGGGCGCCTACTCGGAGTGCCTGGCCGAGGGTGGCCCTGCCTTGGCCGTGACCTACTTCTCCTGTGTTCACGGGGCCCGTGGGTACCAGCGCACCCGTGGGGCGGCGTTCCAGCGGCTTCTGGAGCTGGGGCATCTTCCGTGGCCCCCTTCTGCTGCCTGCTGTGTGCCGGAGCCCTCCGCGGTGGAGATGTCATCCCTGTTGGCGGTGTGGGCGCGTGTGGATGTGCAGCTGGCCCTCACCATGCCCGATCCCTTCGAGGCCTACTACCTGATCGCCCACTACATGTCCTTGCAGGGGTACCGCCGGGGCATGCTGCACTGGCCCCACCTGGTCCACCGGGCGGGCCACCCGGGCCCTGGGGCCAGCGGGGCCCCCGGCAGCGGCCCGTGAGCCCCGCGTCGCTGGCCTGCCCCCCCCGGCGTGGTGCCCCCGTGTGGGCTCCCGCCCCGGCCCGGGGGGGGGCCTGGTCCCCGCTGGCCGCTCCCGACCTGCGGACCCCACCTCGGTGAGCTCCCGCCCGCCTCGCTGCTTGCTGCTGCCCCTGGCCGTGGTCCTGGGCCCCCTCCATCCCCGTGACTCCGTGGGTGCTGCCTGAGCGTCGCTGGTGCTGCGGAGGAGCACCGCTGGACCCGGCTGCCCTGCCTGTGCCAGCCTTTGACTGTGGGGCCCCCTTCCTCCTCCTCCTGGCGCCCCTCCGCCGGCCTCGCTGTGCTTTGGGGGCCCCCAACGTGCCTTGCTCCGGGGGTCCCCCCCCCCCTCCGAGACTGCCTCTGTTCCTGTGGGGGCACCTCCTTGGACTGGACTGGACTGGGGTGGCGTGGGGGTGGGGGTTGCTGCTGTCTGTGCCTTGCCCCGTGGTGGTGCCCCCCCCTCCCTGCCGGTGTTCCGGGTGGGGTGTTCCGGGCGCCCCGTCCCCCCTTCCCGGCCTTTCCCTGGTGTGTGTGTGTGTGTGTGTGTGTGTGTGTGTGTGTGTGTGTGCCCGGGCGTGTGGCCGTGCATTGTGCCCCGCTGCGGGACCGCTGTGTGAGCCGGCTGTCAGCCTGTTCTCGCTCTTCCCCCCTCCCTTCCCGTTTCCCTTGTGTGGGCGTTCCCTTGTGTGCCTTGTGGCTTCGTTTGCCCTCAGTCGGCCATGTCTGTGTCCCGCCCCTGCCCGGTGCCTTGTGGGGGTTTAGCGCCCGCCGGGGGTTCGGCTGCACGTCTGTTGTGCTGCCACGGGCCGCGATGGTGCGGCCCGGTTCCGGCCCGTGGTCCCGTTCCCGGCACGTCTGTTTGGGCCGTTTTCCAACCCCCGGGCGTGGTTGCGCTGTTCGCCCCCCCTGGTGGTTCGCTGTGGTGAACCGGCCGCCCGTAACGTCTGAAATCACCCATTGTCATACAGGTGGATTGAATTTTCTTTCTTTCCTTTTGTCCCGCCACCTGTTTTTAAAATGTAGGGTTCATACAACACTTCTTCCCACTATCGGGTAAACAATCAAAGACTGCCCTTTGTGTTGGCTCCCCACTCAAGGAGTTGGGGAGGTGGGGGGGATTTTGTATGCATGAGCCCTTATGGCACTCAACATTGATCTACTAGCTCTGCTCCTCCAGAAGTCATTTTATCAGTGACTCACTGACTTTCCTGAGAACAGAGTTGGGCCATTGTGGAGATGGAAAAGCCTCCCTTTAATTTTTGGCTGTTTCAGGGGGATTGCAGAGGGGATTCAAGAAATCTGCCGACCAGTTCCAATAGAATCAAAAGCTTATAAATAATATTATACGGGACTGCAAGAGAAAAGAGGAGCTGTCTTTTTTTAGAAGGATATCCATAAAGAACTCTCTCTGCATCAGTTGTCAAAAGCAGTGGCCAATCTATACATCAGTCAGTTGAATCGCTTCTGTCAGCGTTTCACGTTTCCCAAACTGTGCATTGTGACACCCTGGTTTCTCACTGACACAACAAGAGGGTGCTGCAGCACACAGCCCCCTTCTCCGTCAGGCTGGGACTTGCATTGAGGGTGGCAAGAACCATTCCAGCTAACCACCAATCAGCTCTTCATCAGGTAGCATGCACCCCATGCCCACAGTTTGTGCAAGGATGGAGTTCAGAAGGAGAGGAATCTGATTGGGGACTGAATGGTAGGGCATAGAGGTGTGCAGCTTGCTTTTGTTTGGTATAGTTCCTAAAATGAATTAAGCCTCATTTGTTTTCAGAACTAGGTTTCGAAAACCAATGAATTGGCAAACAAATGAACCAGAAAAAGAATGAAATCTCATTCATTTTCATTTCCCATTTATCTGACACAGTTCAAACTGCAAACAAACAACAGAGGGGAGAGGGAGCAGCCGTGTGAGGCAGTCAGGAGATCTGAATGACATCTGTGCTGGCCAACTGGCACCACAAACACATCTCAGTGATTTCAGTCTCTGTGGCAACAGTGACACACAGAGAAAAGATACCTTGGATATGTCTTTCCTTGCACATGCTTCCAACAAATCAATGGGGGCTGGACACTGGAATCAACAAACCCTTTGGAAGTTCCCCTGCCAGCTCACTTGGTCTGCAAATTCGGTCTCTGTGCACTTTGCAGAGATACTTATGCTTTGGTTGGGGTTTCTGCTTCTGCCTGGGTGATCTCTCTTTAAGGGGATACCCTGAGACACTAGGGGGTGCCAATGCTGCCCTGCTGGGGTGATCTCCCTGAAAGAGGGCACCCTGAGACACTTGAGGGTGCTAATGCTACCTTGCTGGGATTTGGGAGGGCTACTTCCAAATTTAGGCTTCTAGGTAATAGGTTTTCTAGGTAGTAGACTCCTAGGCTTCTAGGTAGTAGACTCTTAGGCTTCTAGGTAGTAGACTCAAGTTCAGAACCTCCAGGGTAGCCTTCTCGGAACTTAGTGCTGCCTGTTCCACGCACAGGACCCCAGAGGCAGACGGCGCTCCAACATCTCAATGTGTGGATGAGACAATGGTGCAAGGAGGAAGGCTTTAGATTTATCAGGAACTGGGCAGCCTTCCGTGGAAGGGGCGAGCGTATACAGATGGGATGGGCTCCACCTTAACCAGAAAGGAATCTGGCTGCTGGCATTAAATGTGATAGAGCAGTTTTTAAACTAGAATGTTGGGGAAAGTCGACGGGCACTGCAGAGTGCACAATTCGGACTGTGGCATCTATGCAGGATGATGTTAACTTAGGGGATTTAGAGTTGCTTAAGACTGAGAAAGGGATACAAATTAAGAGACTTCAGGTGGAATTCACTGGAGAACAGATAAATAACAATTCCAGGGTGCCTGATACAGTCCCCTATAATGTGCACTAGTGGTGGGACCCTGGGCCCATTACCGGTTACCGGATTTACCGGTTACCGGTTCTACGAAAACTGGATTCCCGGATTAAATCCGGTATACCGGTACCGGATTTATTTCATTGGTTTCAATGGGGCGCTGTGTCCCCATTGAAACCAATGAAATAAATTAATTATTTATTAATTTCCCTCCCCCTCCCCCTCCCAGGCTGCGCGGGTGGAAGGGGGGACACCCCCCACCCACCCTGCCCAGCCTGGATTTTTGTTTTAAAA
>QEPC01011675.1:285380-300713 GCA_003113815.1 Sphenodon punctatus
CCCCCCCCCCCATACTAAGGATGGGCGAACAGAATGTGGTTCAGATGTTTGGTCGTTCGGTTCGAAACCCGAGTTTGATGGTTCGGTTCAGCCAAGTTCGGTTTGGCCAAACTTGGCTGAACATTCAAAAATAGAAAAACCAAAACTGAAACCGAAACTTAATTTTTGGTCCTGGAAAGACGTTTTTCCTGCCTCTGAACTCATCCGAACTCGGCCGAACTGTTCAGTCGTTCAAGAGTTCGGTTCGGATGTTCGGTTCGAATAGATTGTATTCGGTCCAAACTCCGAACATCCAAATCACGTTTGCCCATCTCTAGCCCGTACCCCACCCTCCCCTCTGAAGGCCTGGGTGAACAGCCAAGTCTTACAAACACATCAGAAGGCCAACAGGTCCAGGGCCAGGCGAGCCTCCTCCAGGAGGGAATTCCATAAACGCAGACTGGCTACCGAGAACGCCCTCTCCATTGTGGCCCCCCATCTTACATAGGGAACCTCCATAAAGGCGCCCCCAGTGGACCAAAGGAATCTCTGTGAGGCGCGGAGGGCAAGGCGGTCCCAGAGATATGAGGGGCCCAGACCATGCAGGGCTTTATAGATCAATACTAACACCTTGAATCTGGATCGGTACATTATAGGCAGCCAGTGCAGAGCTCAGAGCACCGGTGTTATGTGCTCACACCACCCTGTCCCCATAAGGAGACGGGCTGCCACATTCTACACTAGCTGCAGCCTCTGAACCAGAAACAAGGGAAGCCCCATGTAGAGCGCGTTGCAGTAGTCTAGCCTTGAGGTGACGAAGGTATGGATGAGAGTGGCCAGATCAGGCTCGGAGAGGTAAGGTCAAATCCTCCATACCAGATACAGATGGTGAAAGGCAGCTTTATCCACCACCTCCATCTGCCAATCCAGACGGAGGCCCGAATCAAAAAACACCCCCAGACTCTGAACCTGAAGAGCAACAGGTGGGTGAAACCCCCACCCCCTATCAGGGGGGCCAGCACCTCCCTCGCTCTTCCCACCACCATCACCTCCATCTTAGATTTAGATAGATATTAGTTGCACATGGGAATCTATAATTATACCAATACCAAAAATAAAATCTTTGTTTGAAATGGTACGATACCAAAAATGACTCGTTAATAACGATAACAACAATTACATATTTGAATAACGAAAATGAAAAACGAAAATGACATAGGGGCCTGGCGTACACTCCGTCCTAACAGAGAACTAGATTCTGAGTGAAGGGGAGAGGATGCATTTTCACTTATTACAAGCTAGGGAAGGCCTGATGGAAGAGGTGGGTTTTCAAGAGGAATTTGAAAGTTGGGAGGGAAGGAGTGGAGTGAAAGTATCCAGGAAGGGAATTCCAAGCATGAGGGGCAGCAAGGTAGAAGGGGCTAAGACTTTTAGAGGAGAAAAGGTGTCATGAGATGGTGAGGGTGGGGGTAGAGGAGGAGTGAATCTCCTTGGTAGGAGTGTGACATGAAACAAGAGCTGAGAAATATGGGGGACCAAGGCCATGAAGAGCCTTGAAGGTGAAGACCAGGAGCTTGTGCTGAATGCGTTCACGTTGAGGGAGCCAGTGTAGGCTGGAGAAATGTATCACAAATTTTCAGATCTTAAATTTATGGTCTTAAGAAAGGGTTGGGGAACGTCAGGACCAAGAGGCAAATGCTACCCATGACTTGTTTTTATTTGGACCATTTTGCAGTTCCTAGGTCTGAACCCTGTCTGTTAAGGTGTGCTCAGCCTGTATGTGCGTGAAGGTCCACAAGGACCATAGAGTCCCAGGCGGAGGGCCTAGAGTGGTCCAGGGAGTGTCTGCTAGGGATGTGTACAGTAACTCTTTTTTGTTTGTTACTAATTTTCTTTTCATTATTAGAATGTAATTTGTATTCGTTATATTTTGTTAGTTTTTGTTTCGCTTTTGTTTTTACTTTCGTTTTTGATTTCCATTGGTTTCAATGGAAAACACATTTTCAGGCGTACCTTCTTTATTTTTCATCTGATTTTGATTAACCATAGTAAGATTGTACCCTCAATTGAGGGCATTAAGTATGACACATTTAAGCACAAAGGAATCTGATTTTATAAGCAGTTGACATTTGTTATTTTACTATCCAGGTATGTCCCTTTTATGCCCGCCTCAGAACCACCCAGGATTGGTCCTGGAAAGCTGGAAGCATGCAGTAAGAGAGGCAATCACATCTCTGTCCCATCCAGGGTGTCTTTGAAATGCCAAGCCAATTGGGCAGAGGAAATATCTGTCAACTCTGCTTTTTGGCACAGGCTTCAGTCTAGGAGGGCACCCCAGCTGCGTGGGGGTGTCCTTCAACTTGCAGAGAATACCCCAGGAGGGGGCAGGAGGATGTTGGTCAGCACCCCAGGTGCATGGGGATTTGATTTATGCAGCTAGCTGAACCCTGGCAGTAAGCTCTAGCGCGCACACACACACACAAAACCTGCCAGCAAAGTATAAGAAAATGCTCTTAGCAAAGTCAGAACTAACCACAAACAAAGAGCAGGCCCAAAGAACAGCAACTTATATTTACCTTCTATACCTGTCTTGAAGCCACCACTGATTGGTCCTTCTGTAAAGGTGGAAGCATGCAGTAACCGGCCAGTAAATGTGTCTGTCAGTCTGTTGGGATGTTCTACCTCCATCCTAAAGCCCCCTCCCCCCTGCCATGCTTGTCTCTGAATGGCACTGCATGTGTTATTTACCTGAATAACGAAAGTCTTCAAGCGTGAAATTTAAATTGCTTATCAAATTTTGATCCTTTATCAAATATTTCTAAATTTTGGCAGAGATCATCCTGAAAGTCTAAGATACAATCTTGACAAATTTCATGTAAAATGGATGGAATTCAAAGACGTTACAGCCAGAAATGCATTTACAATTAAATTGCTTATAAGGACCCTTTATCCAATCCTTCTGGAATTAGGCAGAGATAGTAATATTGGGGAGAGGTATAATATTAACAAGATTAATCCAAAGCAGGTGGGAGACAAAGACATTACAGCCAGGAATGTGTACGCAGATTTCTGTTAAATAACAAATTTCAACCGCTTATAAAATTGGAGTCCTTTATCCAATCTTTCTGAACTTTGGCACAGATAATTACCTCCATTGGAAGTATAATCCTTCCATGTTTCCTCACAATTGGATAAAATACAAAAAGATACAGCTAGAAATGGGTTTTCCAGGTTTTTCCTATTTGTAATAACAAAACTATTTCCCCCCGTTTTTTGGTTATGTTCCTTTGTTTTTGTTATTCAGTAGTGAAAAAGAAAAAATCTGGGATAATCCCTATTTTTTTTTCTTTATTATAATAACAAAAATGAAATGCACACTCCTAGTGACTGCATCTTTGCAGTGAAGGGGGGGAGGGCAGAGCGCGGTCTGGCCTCCCCCCCTTCTGACCATCTGTCTGGTTGTCAAGCAGAACCTGCAAGTGGCAGTTGCATGTGAGCATCACGGAACAACCTCAGATTCCAGCAAGCTATTCTCCCATTTGTTAACACTTTTAGTTGAAGCTGGGTGTTGTCCTCTGTAGCAGGGTTGTTTGGGACATCACCTACAGCTAATTAACCATCTGGTGGTGGGTACAAAGGAGATAGCCAGCTGAGCCTAAAACTCAGAACAGGGGGTCTACTTGGAGACAGCTTACTAAGGCTTCCCCAACCAAGCATGACAAAGCGGGTTGAGAACTTGCCTTGGGGACCTCTGACAGCAGGACTCACCCTGGAACTCACTGGTTGGGAGGTCTAAACCCTGGAATGCAAGAGAGGGGCTTATCTCCCCTCTTTCCATAGATATTGTAAGATCTGGTTGTTCCGCTGGGCCTTCGGGGGGCAAGGGGGGGATAGGGGAGGGAATTTATTTGCCTTTAGCTTCTGCTTGATCTTTTTAATATTTTTATATTTGGGAGTATATTAATTGGTTTTATTGTTTTTGCTATGTTGTGCATCGTCCCGAGCTGCCAGTATGCAGGAGGGTGTAGGATATAAGTGTTTGTATGTATAAATAAATAAATAAATAAATAAATCTCTCCCAAGAAGGTAAACCACAGCCTGGAATATCGTGGGCAGGTCTCTTGTAATGGGCACTAAAAAAACATACTCTTGGGTGGAGGAATAAATGTGGAGTGTGTGCGTGCGTGCGTGCGTGCGTGCATGCGTGCGTGCACGCGGTGTGCAAGTTTACTGTTCTAAGATTCCATACACAAGAAATAAGAGCTCCCTATTGTACTTCTATTGTTTTGAATTTTGATCTTTTATAGTGTTTAGTGCAGTATATACTATAGTAGATCGTACAACAGTGTAAGAGCCACACATTAACACAATTGAAACTCTTTGGCTTTGTCTACAGGAAGCGTTTTCTCATCAGCTCTCCACTTTTGAATTACCTCTGTCACTCCACAGGAAGCTAGCTGCTGCACATCCCTAGATGTCCCCCAGGGTGCTAGACACTGCAATTTGATATAACCTGCTGAGGTTGTTGTCAGCTATATCGGCTGCATTATTTTCAAATGTTTGTTTCGTTTAACTCTGTTTCAGGGTCTCTGGAAAATGTTGTTATTTTCTGAAAAATTCTTTGGAGGTTTTTTTTCTATGAAATAGAGGTCTCTAATATGAATAAATATTGTGTCAGCCCTATCTAGAAAAAGAAACATCAACAGGATTTAGCTATAAAATGCACCACAGAGAATTCTGCAGAATCCTGACCAGGTTGGTCATGAGGCCAGGTTGACCTGATCCCTCTAGCTCAATAATGATTCATTCCTGTTATCCCAAACTGCCGGGTGGGGGAATGTACTGCACTGATTTATATTTGTCCTGTATTTAGGTCTAATTTGTATTCAGGAATGAATATGAAATGTCCCTTGGTATTTGTTTCCATGAATATTCAAAAAACCCTTTCCCCAAACATAAACCATTTATAATTGGAGCCCAAATAAGATTCGCATTAGGCATTATTTAAAAATGAAGTTGGAGGCAGAGAAGGATCTAAAATCTGCTGGCTGATGAAGCATGAAGGATGGAGCTCAGTTCTGATTCTAAGGTCCTTTTCAAACAGGTCAGTGGTGCAGGGGGGATGGGTAGAAGCAGTGACGGGTGGGCAGTGCATGGGCAGCCCATTGCATGGACACCTGACCCACCCACCTCCACCCATCTCCATTCATGGAGCATCTGCCATTGGTGCCTCTTGCTCCTTGCGTGAACAATGGGTGGAGGTGGGTGAAGTGAGGGAGCATGCAAGCACCCCCACCCACCCGTTACAGTGATCATACAAATACCTCCCCCTCCCACTGTCCATGTGGGTAGGGAGGGGGGTGTCTGTGCAAAAAGGGCCTAACTGTCAATGACTGGTTTCATGATTTGCACTGGACAAATTACTTAACTCCTGTGTGCAAAATTCTGCTGCCAGTTATACCAGTGTAAGGTGTTGAAATGCCCCAAATGGTAAGTTATAAGGGGCTAGCCAATGATGGAGCAGCATTTGTGCAAATCTTGTGTGTGTGTGTGTGTTTGTGTGTGTGTGTGTGATTTGTAACATTTTCAACCATGGGTAAAGCTGCCCTTGGGGAACACACTGAGGCTATGAGGTGGCACTCTTGTTGATACTGTGTATTTTCAGACGTTACGAGATCACAGTGAACCACGGTGAATGCCCACCTGTGGTCAATGTGACTCAAACGTCTGTTTGGCGGCCGCCAGATGTTCACCACAGTCAATCCGCACATGGGGTCAATTTGAACCGCACTTCCCGGGCTAGCCGGGGAAATGTCCCGGGAAGCGTCAAAAAGATCCCCAGCGGGGACCCAAAAAAAGTAATGTCTGGCCGGTTGCCATGGCCCGGGATCCCCGGCGGGATCCCGGACCATGGTGAATCCGGCCCGACGCGGTGGCCACATTGGCNCTGTCTCCCCAGAGGGCGGGCGGTGGGGTGCGTGGAGTAGGCGGGGCCGTACGGCCGCACGTTGTGCCGCGCAGCCCCGCCCCCTCCCAGATTCCCCGCCGGGATCCCCCGGCATGTCTGATATGGCATGACGGGGTGACCCCGGCGGGGAATGAATGGGTATTTTTCGGTACGGGGCCAAACGGCCCCGTAACATCTGAAAACACCCATAGATGCCTCAGGTGACACAAGGTTTCTCTGTAAGGCACCAAATCCTGAGTGGACCTGGCTGTTATCAGGGCCATGGGGGGGGGAGACGGGACAATTCAGGGATACCACACAAGAAGTAATATCGCAACAAGTCACGAGGTCCAAAACAAGTAGATCAGTCTGTAAGACTGGCAAGGGTGAGGGGAAACATGGGTGGGAAAAAGAGGGAATCTAGATTGGTATGGGTCCAGAACTGTGGGCTAGGCACAACAGGTGGCACAAGGGTCAAGGGCAGGGACTGGAGGAAGTACTGGCAGCAAACATCTGATAGGACTGAACATTGGACTCGCGAGCAAACAGGCAGTTAGGTTGGGGGAAAGGGTTCAGAAGCAGATTAGACAAAGCTAAAACAAATGTACATCTGAAGGTGGAAACCTTGCTTTCTTTCACCCAACTATTTTGTTCCTATTGGGCTATTTTATTCAAACCTGCTGGCCAATCAGCTTTGAAAAGGGAATGACATGAACTGCTGTGAGAATTCCATTCTGGCATCCTGATCTACAGCTAAGCTAGTGATCAGAGTCCCGTAGTGGCAATGTGGAACAGGGTGTGGCCTGGAGACCCAGCAGATTCCAGTTCCAAACCCATTGATCCTGACACTAATTCAGTGGGTTCATTCATGAAATACACTAGAAGAGCTGGGACTGGGGAACAGAATTAAATTCTCTATTTTCCTAACCTACCTCACAGGGACAAGGAGAGAATAATTAGCTCACAATGGGTGAAAACAAACAAGATGGGGGTGAGACGGCTTCCCAGGTGCTCCTGCTTTCCACGTCCATCTGTTCAGCATGCGAACTCCCACCAGCCTGCCATGGTGCCCTCCCACCCGCTTGCCACATCCATGGCATCCCTACACAAGTGCCTCTGTGTCCTGGGGTTCCTCAGGTTTCTCCTGCTTCCTAGGCGTGTGCGCCAGGCCCACATGTTGCTTTCCTTTATCATTTTTGTTCTCGTTATTAAAAAATGTTGTTTTCGTTATTATTGACAATGTCATTTTCATTATCTTGTCGTTATTGGTGCTGGTATCATTTCAAACAAAGATATTTGTTTTGTTTCGGTATCATGCTAAGTATCTATTTCCATACGATTCCTGTATGCAAATATTTATACAATATGCCTATCCTATAATCCTAATATATATATAATAAAAAAGACTAGCCTAAATACCTATATAATATCTAATCTCTCTATATATGTACACAACTAATATCTATATAAATCTAAGGGAGACAGTGGAAGGGAAAAGGAAAACTATCTAATCAATTATCTATATAACTATTCTAATCTAATTTATATGTCTATAATATATATCTATATCTAATCTATACTACCAATCTATATATAATGTACAGGGGGAGAAGGGCAGGGAAAGGGAGATGGTAAAATGTAAGGTATGAGAATCGAAAGGTGGTGGTAATACAATGAGGGCTAGGGAGGATTTTTTGTGTGCAAGCACCACAGTTCTGTAAATGCAACCTGACAAGCAGAGCTCTCGCACAACGGAGAGAAAAAGCCTGGCCCTCCCATTATAAAGTGTTGCAGTGCCCTCCCCCCAGACCCCCCTGATTGGTTGCGGGAGGCAGTAGGCATTGAGCAATCAAAGAGTCCCATGGGACTGCTGGGGCCTGCTTGCACTGCTCATTGGCCAGCGATACATCCATCAGATAGTATACTGATGAGTTGCTCACCCCTCCCAACACAGGCACAGTTCAAGAGTTCAACACTTTTAGGACTCCAAGATGTCTGCTCCCTCCTCCTCCTCCTCCAAAACCCAACTGCCACAGCACTAATAATGACAATGATAATGACATTGTCATTTTCGTTATTGTTGTCATTATTCTTGGTTGTCATTTTTGTTGCAGTAATGAAAATGAAAATGACAATTTTTGTTATCTTTATTGTAATAACAAAAAAACATGCACACCCCATCCTGGCCACCTGTGAACACAGCGAGGAATGACAGCCAGGCGTTACCTGGTCGCTCCATCCTATGGCTGGGTCACCTAGTCCTTATGTCCCTCTTTGGTGCATTTACTTACTGCTCCCCTTGTGCTCTGTGTTCCTGGAGGCTCCAGGGCCTCTATCTCTTCTGCCTCCACCTCCATTTCCTCTGGCACTGACTGCTGGGTCTCTGGGTCAAAGGGGTAGGAATTGAGGGTCCCAAGAATGGTGTCAGTGTTCTCAGAGTTGGAGCCTGGCTGGGGTCCAGGGATGTGGCAGACATGGTAAGCTGAGTCCCTGAGGCCCCAGCCTCTTTGGAGGGGAGAGTACTTGCAGGTTGAGCAGGTGCAGCATGGACTGGCACCATTGGAGGGGTGTCCACCTGACACAGCGACCTGTGGTGGCCTGGTGCCAGCAAGGTGTGGAGCAACTATGGACCCATCCACGCACAGGAAAGTGTCCAGGAAGTCCATGTACCATGGTGTTTGGTGGACGCGACCAGACCTGAGGTTATTGTCCTTCATCTCCTTGTAGCCACTCCTCAGGTCCTTTGCTTAGTGAGGGCACTGCCTCATTTCCCAGTGGTAGCTAAGGTCTGCCATCCAGGTGGCAATCCCCTGAAACACCCTCTCATTCCTGTGCATTTTGTAGAGATCATAGTGCACCTGCCTGTCCACAGACTGATGAATACCATCATCTCTCCTTGCTCCAAGAGATCTGCTTCTGGCAGGTGGCTTGGGGGTCTTCTCCCACAGAAGCTGGGGGGCTGCACTCCTGATGTGCCTGGGGTGCTGGTGTTGGTGGATGCCTGTGAACATGGAGATAGAGAATCTCATGAGATTCTCATGAGAACTGAGAAATGTTCCCGAGAACTTGCCAGAACCTCAAGAAAATGCAAAAACCACTATGTCCCTGCACAAATGGCAGCCTTGGCCATTCTGTGCAGGTGTGGGCCTTTTCCATCATGGCTCGAACAACATTGGTGCCATTTTGGAAGAGTGCAGCCATTCTGTGCATGCGTGGCAGATACACAGATGGCTGCCCTTTTTCAAAATGGTGCAGATGCTGCTGGTGCCATTTTGAAAAGGGGCTGGGTGTGCACATAACAGCTCCAGTGATCATTTTGCTCATGTGCAGTGGGTTTTTTGTTTGTTCGCTTTGCGGCAGCCACCTCCTCAGTGAACTTGCCTCCCCCCGCAGAGAAGCGAAGAGGGCAGAGAAGAGTCCCAGAGCAGCCCTGGACTCAGAGACAGACAGTCAGGTGAGTAAAAGGGTTGTGTTTTTTTAAAAACAAGTGGTGTGGGGGGGGGGAGGCAATATTCTCACTATTCTGGGCAAGAGCCATGGCAATTCTTGGCTCAATCTCATTTGCAAGAACGAGCCAAGAATCCCGATTCTCATCGAGAAAAGTGAGAAGCGAGTATCGTCCCTATGGCCAAATCATTCTACACCTGCACAGCCCTTTCCCAAAATGACACTGGCAGAGTTGGCACCATTCTGGAAAAGGGAGGCTGGTCTGTGACATTTAAAAATTAATTTTAATACAATAAAATGAAAAAGGAAAACAAAAACAGTACACTTGTTTACAAAAACAAACCAAAACGAAGAGTTTTTTCTTTTTGTAAATTAAACTTAAAATGAAAATGGTACGGGCGCCTTCTGTACACTACTAACAAGCTCCTCAGAACAATTGCAGGGGCAGGTCCCCAGTGGGATCCTTAAGGACAGTGGCAGGTCTCCACTTCTGGTGGAAGGAAGGAAGGAAGGGTGCAAGTAGATACGGGTGCACCTCTTCCCTTTCTTTGCCCTGTTCCCATTCCTTACCCTGAAGGTTGGCAGGAAGTGTGGTTTCCGGCAGCCCCTTCTGGTGGATCAAGAACTGGAAGCAGTTTCTCACATCACTCTCTACTACTCCTGTTCTAACCCTGGATTGGGCACAAGGGCTGCCTGAAATCACGCCCACATTCTGTGCCCACATCCAGGGCTGGTCTTAGCATAAGCCATTTGGGGGACCGGGTTGAGAATGGGACCAGGGCCAGAACAGAGAAAGGGGAGTTACTTTGCCACTGCTCCTAAGGATCCTGTTCAGGTCCTGCCACTGTAGAAACCACATATACGTACAGCAAGCTCAGCCTCTGGACAAGAGGGCGTGGCCTTCTTCTCAGGTCTCCCTATTCACTTCTATTTATTTATTTAATTTATTTATTTATTTATTTATAGTCTTATACCCCACCACCTCCTGCCTCCGGCGGATGGGGGCAGCTTACAACATAATTAAATATCCATAAAAATAATATTTAAAACAATTTAAATCAAACAATACAGTAAAAGCCATACAGTCCAAAGTGTGCATAAAAGAGAATAAAAATACAAAACTCCACCCTTACCCAGCCTTTAAATTCACCCTCTTCCCCATTTGTGAACTGCAGTTTGAAATTTGCAAATGTCCTGTGAAATTTCAATTTGCAAGGGCAAAATTTATGAAATTCATTAAATTATTGCATCTACACAAATGCAAAACCCCTGTCAGGACTGGGGCGAAAGGACCTAACTGTGAAACCACTGTTCCAGTTAATAACCCCACTAGCTTCCAGCTTAAATAAGGGTGGTGCAGATGAGCATATGACAAAAACTTGCCTTCACCGAAGTTTGACAGTCAAACATCTTAGGAAGCCATTGTAGTAATAAAAAATGACTTACAAAGCCATAATCACTTCAACATAAAATTTCTCTACTTATTTGATAATTGGACACTGATTGAAACCCCTACAGGTTTCCTTTCGCCAACAATGAGGTAGGGACTATTACTTACTACCTCTTCTGAAGACACAAAATATCTTCCAGGAAAATCCTATTTCTTTTTTTACTTCCGTTCTTTTTGTTCATAATGATTTAAGTTCCAGACAGTAGCTGTACATCTTCAATAACTACATGGGAACAGTAATTTCATTATCAGGACTGCTCTCTTCAGAAACCTTAATTTCTGGAGCTAGGCAATGTTATTTTGGTAGTAGCCACCCAGACACACTTGTGAGGAAAGCACTACTCAGATACCCAAATAGGAAACTTAAAAGTTCATATATTAAACCATTTGATTGGAACATTTAAAAATGGCTGCTTTGCCTTTGGTTTTGTTGGAGGCATGTCATTTTTATTGATCATAGAATTTGTAAAATCTAAAATGAAGTTAATGCTGACAAAAAGCTGCAGGTTTACAGTGGAAGTCCTCTAACCACAATGTGAAAGACGTATAAGCTTTCCTATGCTATTGTTTTGATTTTGTTCAAAATAATGATACTCGCTGTACATATACACACAGCTTGATGAGTCTATCACTGGCCTTGGTTTTGGCCCTTCTAGCTTAAAGACTAGAGACTCCTGAATAGGGTTCTGCGAGTCCCTGATTCAATCTAGAGCTGAAGTCGAGGCTGAAAAGAATAGTAGATGGTGTAGTTGAAGATACTAGTCACATTTTGAGGTATCATATCTGTTCCTTCATTTATTTTGTTCCTGATGCTTTGTTCATTTGGGTATTTTGATTAGTTCAGTTACTTCAGCCATTTTGGCATTTTTGTTGCTTCATTTCAGCTATCTGAATAAATACTTGCAGCTAAAATGAAATTAGTTTATTCAGTTTTCAAATATTTCAGTTTGAGTGCTTCATTTATTTCAATTATTTCTTCTCCGATGTTTCAGATATTTGGGTATTTGAATGAATTTTCAAATCAAAGTGTCCAAAATATCTGAAATAAAATGTCCAAAATGAATGTCCAAAAATGAACAAACTGGAAATGAATAGTTATTCGTATCTACTTTGCATGGAACTAAAGCAGGCAAATTCATCAAATATATCTGTTTATCTGGATTATTTGCTTCAACGTTACTATAGAACAGTTGTCTCCCCCCATCTCCCAAATCCATTCATTGTTTTTCTGTTGCTAAGAGATATTCAATAGTCTACAATTGCACCATAGTTCAAGTACATCAATTCTCTTCTCACTTGTTTTTCTTTAATTTTCAGTTGCTGACCCAGTGCTTTGTTTGGAACTTCATTTGAGCCTGAGGCTGAGTCTCATCCGGAGGAAGAGTAAGACCTTGCTGGGCTAGGGTCCTTCCAGCCTAGAGATTAGAAAAGGCATTCAGCGGGTGGGGATTGGGGTGAGATGGTGAGTGGTTTTTGTGTAGGTGGGGTAGGTGAGGGGGTTGTGTGGGGAGGTGGTATTGGGTGGGTTTAGGGTTTTTTTAAAATTAATTTTAAATGTTTTTATGTATTGTAAACTGCCCTGAACCTCTGGGAAGGGTGGCATATAAATACAAATAAATAAATACCCAAAATTAAGACCCATAGGCTGTAAGTAGAATGTAGTTGATCTCAAAAATAGTTATTAAGCTTAGTAATATGCTAGGTGTTTACATAGGGTATTCATATCTTTCAGGGTCTTCTGTGACATTACCAACCGACTTTTAAGTTCTTAACCACAGCTCCCAACTCCCGCTCATATTTTACAATCAATACCTGATATTCAAAATTATAACTTTCTTATTTGAATTATGCTTATAATGGATTCTCATTGTAGTTAAACCTCTCCTAATACTTGCTTCAAATATAGACATAGTATGTAAAATTCTTGTTATAAGATGCCTCATGGGACAATAACAATGGGTGTTTTTATACACACGTTTCTCCTGCATGTTTGCTGTTACATCCTGAACTTTGTGTGTGTCTAAATCACTCACCCAAATCTTAAACATCTGACTCTTTGAACTTCTGCATAGAACTTCTCCCAGAACTTTTGTGTTTGAAAAGTTTTCCTGGTAAACTGCTTTGCTCCAGGCAGCTGTGGTCACTTGGTTTCCATGGCGGCCCCTCAAGTCTACAGCTGTGGCTACTTTAGGCTGCCTCAGGGCAGCGTTTGTGTAAAGAATGCACCCAGAACTTACTTGTGGACTTGTAAACTCAGAAGATTGAAAGACCAGCACTTTAAGGTGTGTGTAAAAATGCCCAATGTTACCACAGTGTAGAGAGGAGAAAAGGAATAAAGAGGTCATGAACTGCAGGCCGAAGGACGCTGCCAAAGGACGAAGTGCCATTGGCGGGCCATTAGCGGACAGAGGCGGTGGAGGTGGCTACCAGGGATATTATCATTCTTGCAGAGCACCCCTGTGTGGTGACAGAGATTGGGACATTTCCCCGCCCCCCTCCCCCTACGTAGGAGGGAGTGGGGGGTGAAGATATTGATTGACCGATGGAGAAGTGGGGTGGGGTCCTGTGTTTTCTGGTGTGGGGAATTTTAATATCGGAGGGGTGGAATTTTGGGGGTTGGGGTGTTGTGTTGGGGGTTGCTGACCTCCCTCTGGTGGCAGGAGAGGGAGGTTAGGGGGTGGTGTGGAGGGGAACACCTGGTGTGAGCAGGGGTGATCCTCTGGGGGGGGAGGGTTGCCCGCCAGTGGTAGAGGCAGGTAGGGGGGTTTAGGGGGGGGTGGGGTTCCTCTCGCCGGCCTGTCAGGGCAGCCTATTGAGGGTGGGTGTCTAACGGGTTTCTCTGAGGAGGGGAGGGGTTCCGCAGCTATCGGGGTTGTTACGGGTCGGGGGAGATATGGTCCAAAGGGGGTGTGTGTTCTATCAGTGAGGAGGGAGCGGTGCCTTGTGCCCATTCCCCTCTAGACCCCCCACGCAGGTAGGTTGTGGGTCGAGGCCCGGGAGACCCCAGGTCTTGGTCTGGTGCTGCTGAACGTGAGGTCAGTTGTCAATAAGTAATCTAACATCCGGGAGTTAATCCCGTAGTGGGACGTCGTCCTTGTGTGTATTACAGAGACCTGGCTGGACAATGAATCGGGCCCTATTCTGGCCGATCTTTTTCCGTCTGGGTTCTCTGTGCAGCATCAGCCTCGGATGGAGGGACGGGTGTGTGTGTAGCCATTGTTATCAAGGATGCATTGTCTTTTAGGAGATATCCGGTGCAGGCTCCACCAGCTGTTGAGTGTCTCCACCTTGTGTTGGATTTGGCTGGGGACAGATTAGGAGTGCTGCTGGTGTACCATGCACCCAACTTCCCGGCAGCATCCCTACATGCTCTTGCTGATCTGGTGTAAGATGTGATCCTCTGGACCCCTAGATTGGTGGTCCTGGTGGACTTTAATATCCACACTGATACCGATCTTGGAGGAGCGAGGCATGAGTTCATGGCCTCCATGACAACCATGAGCCTGTCCCAAATCATCTGTGGCACCACACATGAGGAGGGACATACACTGGATTTGGTTTTCTGCACTGGCCTTGAGGCAGGGGGTCAGTTAGTAGGAGTTAAGGGGGTATAGTCTTTGTCATGGTCTGACCATTACCTCCTTAAGGCGTGCATCCTGGCGCATGTTAGCCCCTGGCAGGGTGTAGGACCTATTTGATCGGTCCACCCCCGGAGACTTATGGAACCGAATCGGTTCTGGAATGCTCTGGAGGAGTTTCCCCTGGACCTTGACACTCACTCAGTTGATGATCTCGTAGCCTTCTGGAACACCTTGTTGGCTGAGACCATTGACAGAGTGGCTCCCAGGCGTCCGCTGCCCTCCCAAGTCTCCCGTAGGTCTCCTTGGTGTACTGAGGGCCTGCAGTGTTTGAAGTGGGAGAGCAGGTGGTTGGAGCGATGGTGGCACCGGACTCGCGACCAGTATGATCGATCTCAGCATAAGTGCAGTTTAAAGGCCTATGCTGTGGTGGTGCAGGCAGCAAAGAAGTAGTTCTTTGCTGCCCTTATTGCATCTGCAAAGTCACGTCCAGTGGAGCTTTTCCGGGTGGTGAAAGGCTTGGTCAGTCCTGCCTGCCTCCACCTGGACCTGGAGGAATCCAGTGACCGCTGTGACCGGTTTATCGAGTACTTTGTAGATAAGATCGCTCACATCCGCCTTGATTTCAGCACCATGGTTATTGCAGAGGATCATCTTGGGGCTATGGATGCCCCATCCTGTCCTGTTTTGTAGGATCAGTTTCAGATGGTGGTGCCTGCCGATGTGGAGTCCTTGTTGGGAACTGTTCGTGCCACTACTTGTGAGCAAGATCCATGCCCGTCCTGGCTGGTGAAAGCTAGCCAGGAGACGTTACAGCCGTTGCTGGCTGGGGTGGTTAGTGCCTCCCTTCGGGAGGGCAGGGTGCCTGACTGCCTAAAAGAGGCTGTGGTTAGACCCCTGCTCAAGAAAACATCTCTTGACGCTGATGCTCC
>QEPC01011675.1:302765-329068 GCA_003113815.1 Sphenodon punctatus
TATAAAGCACCAGGCCAGGTTCAAGGTGCTGGTTTTAACCTTTAAAGCCCTTCACGGCCTGGGCCCTGCCTATCTGCAGGACCGCCTCACTCCCCATTTGCCTGTGCGACCCTTGAGATCATCCGTGGGAGCCTTTTTGGAGGTTCCCCGGGTGAGGTGGGTGATCACCGATGATAGATCTTTTTCTGTGGCTGCCCCTGTGCTGTGGAATTCGGTTCTGGAGGAGGCTCGGCTGGCTGCCACTCTCCTGCTGTTTCAGCGTATATGTAAGACCTGGCTGTTCCATTAGGCTTTTGGCGAGGGGTGGGGGTGGGAGTGGGGGTGGGGTTTCCCCCCCAAAATATTGTATTTTTAAATTGTTTTATAATTTTATACTGTTTTAATTGATGTTGTTCACCGCCCTGGGCTGCCCTGTGGGCAGGAGGGGCGGGATATAAATTTTAAATAAATAAATAAATAAATAAATAAAATAAATATTGAGCAGTGGGGTCAGACAGAGGCATGGTTGAGGTAGAGCACAAGTCAATCCATGTAGGCAGGTAGCATGGGCATCAGCAAGGGGACCAAGCACGGGGTCAAGGAAAGGCACAGGTCAGTCTGGGTAGGCAGATAGCACAGGTGTCAGAGTGAAGAACAATAGGGATGGGAAAATGCAGTTCAGAAGTTTGGCGTTCGGCCCGAACTCATCCTGTTTGAATGACCAAAACAAACTTCTGAACCGAATGCTCGAACTTCCGGACAGTTTGGAAAACTTCAGATGAGTTTGGGGGTGGGAAAAATGTGACTTTGGGCAGGAAAAATGTGACTGGAAGGGGGAGGCAGCTGAGGAAAGACTTCCTGGCACCAGGGGTGGACACCAGGGGTGGTTTCAGGGCCAAAAATACCAATACCGAAAAAAAATAGGTTTCGGTACTGATAGCACTTTTGTGAATGTTCGGCTGAGTTCGGACGACCCAAGCTCCGCCGAACCGAACAGCCGAACCTGAACTCGGGTTTTGAACCAAACATCCGAACGGCGTTCTGTTCGCCCATCCCTAAAGAACAATGGTATATAACCGGCATGGATGGTGGTCAGGAAGGTGTGGAGGGTAGGCAGGGCAGAACACAGGGAGGCTATACCAGGGGGGGCTATGTTAGAAAGCTGCTGGTAGTTTGGCATTTGCTCCTTATATAGGAGAAGTTGTGTTTCTTGTCCCGCCCTGAATCTCCCAGAACCAGCCGTGATTGACCAGGGAGGCAGCAGTCTCTGAGGCAACAGGTCAGGTGTTACCTGGGGTCCAGTGCAGGTTTGACTGAAGGATCCCTTGTCTACAGAGGCAGGTGCTACCTGGACTACAGTGCAGGTGTGGCTTGAGGACCCTTCATTCACAGAGGATCTGGTGTGGTCAGGGCACTGGCTGCTGCTGAGGGTGACAGGACCCTCCACCTCTCCCCCCACCCCACCCCCCCACACAGAGAGCAGTTCCTGCCAGGAGGTGCAGGCTTTTTCAGTTGCTGTTGGTGGAAGGCACGGAGCATGGTCAGGGTGTGGATATGCGATGCAGGTTCTCAGAAACCGTCTTTGGGGCCTAACCCCTCCCAGTCCATCAGGTACTGTAGCTGCCCCCAGTGGATGTGAACATCCACGATTTCAAGAACCACATATTCTTCGCTGTCCTGAATGGTCACTGTGGGACACAGAAGTATAAGTTGACGAGGGAAGGGATCAGAATAACAAGGTTTGAGTCGGGACACATGGAATACGGGGTGGATGCGAATCTGTGGAGGCAACTGCAGCTTGAAGGCCACTTGCTGATTTTTTGGCGCACCATGAAGGATCCCAGATAGATGTTGTCTAGTTTCACTGAAGGGCATTGAGCAGCAGCCAGCCAGACTTGATCACCTGCTCAGTACTGGCATGATTCTTGTTAATGGTGATCAGCAGCACTCTCATAGGAATCTCTGGCCTTAGTAAGGTGAGTGAGGTGGTCAGCGTGGATGTCTTAGAGGTGGGAGACCCAGTTAAGAGTGGCAGGTATGGAGGAAGTGTTGGGAAGCTCTGGATGGAAGCAAAGATGGTACCACTACCTGTAATTAATGTAGAAGCAGGACTGACCTGTGCTATCATGCTGGGATATCCTGCTGGGCCTTGTAGGCAAATTCTGTGGTGGGTAGCAGGTCCACCCACTTGTCCTGATGGTATGAACCCCTCATCCACAGAGGCAGGCACTACCTGGAGTCTGGTGCAGGTGTGGCTGGAGGACCCTTCATCCACAGAGGCAGGCTTTGCCTGGGATCTGGTGCAGACAGGGTGCTGGCTGCTGCTGCGAGTGACATTTCATCTTCATTTCAATGCTTTGAATGCTTTCTAGGTATGTGCGTACAGAACGCGGTTCAGATGTTCGGACGTTCGGTCGTTCAGTTCGAAACCTGAGTTCAGGTTCGGTTGTTTGGTCCAGTTGAGTTCGGTTCGGCCAAACTTCTGAAAATAGCGCTATAGATACCAATACTGAAATCGGTTTGTTGTTTTTTTGTATCGGTATTATTTGGCCTTGAAACCACCCCTGGTTTCCACCCCTGGTGCCAGGAAGTCTGGTCCTCAGCTGCCTCCCCCTTCCAGACACGTTTTCCCCAACAAAGTCATGTTTTCTCCATCCCAGAACTCATCCGAACTTTTCTGAAATGTTGGGCCGTTCGGTTTGGTCGTCCGAACAGGCCACGTTTGGCCCGAACATCTGAACCACGTTCACACATCCCTAATGCTTTCTCCTTTCCTCAAGGAAGAGGAGTATAGGCTGACTGCCTTATATTTGTCTCTGATGTGTTATTAGAGTGCTGTGGCTTTCTGAAAACTGTTTAGTCAATTGATTGAAGAACTGACAGCTGTTGTAACAAACTAACCATAAGTCAGACAACCAAGTCATTTTTAATGCCCTGATAGCATACTGGCCCTCTCTTCATCACATCACTTCTGTGGATCATATTTTGGCAGTGAAGATAAAAACATAGAAATAGGATGGAGGGAAAAAACATCAGGTTCAACCTAGCTGATCTTTTTTAGCTTGGTCATTTTAGTCCCTTCTCCCTGTTTCGCCACCATTTGTTTCATTCTCTTTTTATGAAAAATCAGATCAAACAAAAATGTGCTTATTATCTTTCCTTTTATCATTGTATTCAGGGATTTGTGCTGTATCTTTATTATCCTTTGCATGAAACTGCTCAGTGTGAGCTGACAATTACAATAAAAAAGTTAAAATTCTAGAATATTTTATCTGAGGATCTGAAAGTGTTTTCATCAATGTTCAATCAGTCCCCCAACCACACCTCCCACGGTATGGGACATTATAGATCTAGCACCGATTTGGCAACCGGTGCAAAATCATGCATTGGATCTGCAGATATATACTGCTGATATATAAGACAGAGTCTCTGTGTCATGTATAACCTTGGTAAATGGTTCCCCAAACAGTGCTACAGGAGGTTGTGGATATGATTACTTTTGATTAATATCCTTCCTGCACACATCATCCTATTTTCCTTTCAACTAGCATCTTGCTCTAGTAGGCAAAGAGTAGGGCTGAAATGGTGGGGATACGGTATTGGGGTTGAGAACCTTTAAGTATACGATAATGTCTCAATATACATTTTGTTTCTCAATTTACCAACTTTCCACTTATCGGGATTCTGTTTACCACTTGTCATTTGCTGCTTTGCCATCCATTTCAAATCCCAGGAGGTAATTCCAACACAATATCATGTTTCTTCTATGTTCTCTGCCCTCTGCTTTCCATAGTACTTCCTTGTCACTCATTGGCTGATATGCAGATTCCTTTACAAATCTGTAATCCAGTTGCAGATTGGTCAAAGCAAAGGGAAGACTATACAACAGTAATTCTCACTGGAGACACTGGAATGGAGGAACTGTTTTTTAAGTGTGTGTTTAGGCAGGCGGGGGTTGGGGCTAAGGGGCTCAGTGATTGGCTCAGAAATGCAGAACCAACAAAACCTGGAAGTAAAGTGGTACCATTGGCAATGCTGTAAGTTTTAAATGAATGGTATGCAGTAAAGAGAAAGTTGGTAAATTGGGATGCTATTTTCCAGTATCATGAGAATCGAGAAATAGAAGAGAAATAGTATTAGTATTAAGACATTGTCAGGAAATCTCTCACAGTTCCCAATATGGTGAAATTACTCACCCATAAAAAATTTGCTGCTCATTTCTGCCCTACTTATGCAAACCTTTCTCTATGACAATATGCAAACCTTTCTCTAGTGGCTGAATTGAAAAGAGCAATCAGTAGTTCTTCATATAGCTCTAGTGGTAGAGATCTAAAAAAGCAATAAAAAAGTTGAGGGTTCATGTTTGGCGTGTGTGGTGTGTTATATTGTTTGTGATTTCTTTCATTCTTAAAAGCTTAAACCAAGTGAGTGGAACCATTTTTCTCTCAAGGGCCATTTTGAAAATTGATGAGGTCCACAGAAATTGGGAATGGGGATGCTCAAAGGGTGAGCTCAAGAAGAGGAGGGTCTAGATCACGAATGTGTGCTGTGAATCTGTTCTCTATCCTTGCGTGCATTCCCCCTTCTCTACTCTCATACACTGAGCTCACTCTTTCAGAGTGTGGGAGTAGGAACTGGAGTAGGGGCCAGATCCAGGCACTGGAAAGGGGGGTCCATAAAAAATAACTGCAGACTCAATTAGACTCGCAGGCCTGAGGTTCCTCACCTCTGGTTTAAACCAAAATAATTGCTTGAAGGGTTTTCTACCTATAATATGGGACTTGGTGACTATCCAAGAACACTCATAGGAGAAATGATGCCTGGAGGCTGGAGCAAGGCACATGTTTTGCTGTGAGAGGAAGGGATGCCTGAATAGTGGTGGTTGTGTGGGAGCGGGGAGTGGTACAGTGTAGCCAAAGCAACATTGCGGTAGAGTTTTATAAGTAAGATCGGACAGGAGTCGAGGAGGGCACTCACGCAGATGTCTGAGCCAGAGCAGATCAGGGAAGCAGTGGCACCTATGGCTGAGGAGCTGCAGAGGATGCAAAGCAGCTTGAATGCACCATTTTCCAGGAGTGAGCACGGCCAGAGAGGGGCTTGGTCATCTTTCCGCTGACATAGGGTGAAAACAGATTGAATGCCAACTCCACTTTAACACCACCTTAACATTTCTTACGCATGTTGCAGGGCTGCATACAGCCCCAATACAGCCGTGCAACATGCATTAATAAAAATTAACATGGTGTTAAAATAGAGTTAGCATTATGTCTGTTTTCACCCAACGTTTTCAAAAGGTGGTGGTAGTGGGGGGTGGGGTGATGACAAGCATCCTAAAGGACTGTGACAGTGGGTAGCCACCAAACCTCCCTCATTTAAAGGGGAAGGAGGCACCGAGAAGATGCAGTATGCCTGTCGGATGGGAGTGCTGAAATGAGCACTTATTCCAGTGTGAGAGCAGTTTGGAAATAGAGTTGCCACACCTCCCCTTTAATCCAGGATGATTATGAAACATGCATGGTGCAGCCCTGCACCAGAACCAATGCGGCCCTGCACCATGTATGTTTCATAAGCATCCTAGATTAAAGGGGCAGTATGGCAACCCTGCCTGGAAACAGTCTCCCCTTGGGTGGAGGGTCACAGCAGGCAGACATGCGGTTAATTCGTGCCTGGATTGGGGTCTAGATTCCCTTGTGTAATTTGTGTGGAGCGAATAAAGCCAGCTGCAGCCATTTCAACCCCACTCAGGGTCGCGCTATTATACCGCTGTCGTGGCAACTGTCCTCGTCTCTGTTATTTGCTATACAAAGACTTCCTGCAGAAAAAAACTCAGCAGGACTGAACATTAAACAGAAAATATTTCTAAACGAATAATGTTTACTTACTAGCTAGGGTTCAGCAAGTCTTAGGGCAAAGTCCTCTCAATTAACTAGCACAATAACAGACACCAAACGTCAGCCCGGTTTGAATCTGATATTTATTTTTTTCAAGCATTCTTCTTACATGCCCTGGTCATGTGCATTACTGGATTGCAAATGTTCTCCCTCCCTGCTGGTTTTTAAAGACCCCTCTTTCAAAGATGAAGGGTTATTGCTTTGATGGGCCTTGAACTTTTATTATCTTATTCTCTCAAAGGGATTTCTGCACTTAAAAAGGAGGAGCCTGCTTCTTCTCTTACACTGCTCTAAGAGCCCAGTCAATGGTATCCTTACCTTGAATGGCTGCAGGCTCTGATTCTAAGGCAGATAAAGTCCACTCAAGTTAATGGGTTTTACCCAGTGTAAATGAAGGAAATCAACCTCAGAGGACCACATTCTGACTGCACAATAGCAAAATCAGGCGTGGTACATGTCAATGTGAAAGCCATGCAAATCAGAAAAGAACCATCTTGAGATACATAGAGTGGCACAGGTAGAAGGGGGGCAAAGGAGTACAGTTGCACAACCCCTGGGCTTCATGTGGTCCCACCATATGGAGGGTTGGGACATCACAACTCTCCAAAAGGCTGGTGCCACACAAAAGGGCTCGCTCACCCCTTTCAAATATGGCATCACCTTTCAGAGTATAGTGATGTCTTAATGCTCCATGGGGTAGGTCCACACCAGAAAAGGGGTGGGATAATCTCTTGGCACAATGTTTTCTGACATGGCGCTGCCCCATCCTCTACCACATCCATTTGACTGGAGCCCATAATGTCCAGATATTCAAATATTGTCTCATACATGGTAAATCCGTTATCCCTTTCTCCTATGTGTAATCCTATTAACTTGCATGGATTTCAGGAACAGGCCCAACCTCCTCTTTGATGTGGAAGGCTCCATAATTTCTCACTGTGCTCTTAAACTCTATGGTTGAAATTTTGACCTTGTTGATGTCAACAAGATTTTTTACCATTGATTACAATGGATCTGGGAATTTACCCTTGGCATCTGAAATGAAACTTCCTTTCAACATGTCTAACTGCTACTGAAAAGAGATTTCTCTCCAACGCACATAGAACTTATTAGACCAATCTTTCATATTTTTGCCAACTAGAACAGCAATCATTACATTGCGGGCTAGGTGGGGTATTGCAAATGTCTTTAACAGTAACACTACCAACTGTTTGTTCTGGACTTGCCAACACGGCTTAGGCTGAAATCCTTTAACCACTAGAGGTGTGCACCAGGGGCCCATGTCAGGTTTTTTTTTCATTTTCATTTTTCATTTTCATTACTTAAATCTGTCATTTTCGTTTTTGCTTTTGTTTTTATTTTCCATTGGTTTCAATAGAAAACACATTTTTGGCTGTAGCTTTTTTGGTTTTCATTATATTTGACTGTAACTTGGAAGGATTATACCACCAATAGAAGGCATTAGGTGTACCAAATTCCAAAAGAGATTGGATAAAGGAATCCAATTTTATAAGCAGCTGAATTAGATTATTTTGCAAAAATCTTCTTATATATTCTTAGCTGTAACATCTTTGCCTCACATTTAATGTAGATGAAACTTGACATGTTTACACACCTTCCCATATTTACTATATCTCCCAACCTTTAGAAGGATTGGATAAAAGGTCATGGTGGTATAAGCAATTAACTTATAAATGTATGTCTGTCTGTAACATCTTTGTAGTCCAGCCAGTGTACATGAAATTTGGTAGGGCTGTATCTCAAACTTTCAGGATCATCTCTGCCAAATATCAGAAATATGTAATAAAGGGTCCCAATTTTATATGCCTGCACAGTATATAAAGAGAAGGAACCTATGCCAGGGATTCTCTTATGTGTCACTGTGGTATAAGATCAGTTTGTGATGCCAATTGGCCAGCATAAATATCAACCAAATATCCTCATTCTGTGCTGTGACCATCCCAATATCTCTCCCCCACTTGTTACTGGGAACTCAGAAGCATCTGTTTAGGAAGGAGTCAATAAAGATTCTCTGATGTCCTCTGTCATAGTGCTGCAGGATGTGATTGTGATGATAATTGGCCAGCATGGATGTGTAAACTATGTCTCATGATTTCTGGAATGCTATCCCTAAAGTCCCAGTTATGTCCCTTCTATGCCTGCCTGAGGGCCTCCCCCTATGCCTGCGTCAAAGCCACTACTGATTGGTACTGTAAAGCTAGAAGCATGCAGTAATTGGCCAGTGAATGTGTCTGTCTGTCTTTTGGTTTGTTCCACATCCTCCCTCCTACAGCCTCCCTCCCCCTGCCATGCCAGGTGCCTGCCTCTGACTGGCACTGCATGTGCTGCTATTTATCTGAATAATGGTCTTCAAGGGGACAACTTCAATTGCTCATAAAATTGGGTCCCTTTATCAAATTGTCCTGTACTTTGGCAGATATGATAGGGAAGGTATGTGATACATTCCTGCCAAATGCCTTCTAAACAGGCAGGAATATACAAATGTTATATCTGGAAATATATGTTCAAGTTCATGTCTTATACCATCAGGATCCCTTATCCAATCTTTCTGAAAATGTACAGGATTGTTAAGATTGTGGAGAGACATAATAATTACAGGTTTCATGAAAATGAGATGGACAATAAATAAGTTGTAGCCATGAATGTTTATGGAGCTTTACTTAAAATAACAACATTAAATTGCTTTTAAAATCGGTTTCCTTTATCTAATCTTTTTGAAAATTGATAAAAATAGTGTCCTCTGTTGGGGGTACAATCTCCCCAGGTTTTATCATAATTAAATAAGAATCAAAAAAGCTATAGCCAGAAATATGTTTATCAATTTCCCCCCTATATTTCAAAAACAAAAAGTCATTTTTTTTTCTCTTTTCATTATTATTTGTCATTTTCTTTATTGCAATAGCAATAACAATAATGACAATTTACATTGTTATTGTAATAACAAAAATGACATGCACACCCCTCCATTTCTTAGAGAGTAGTCTCATTGGGTGTTTTTATACACACATTTCTCCTGCATGTTTGCTGTTACATCCTGAAATTTCTGTGTGTCTAAATCACTCACCCAAATCTTAAAAATCTGGCTTTTTGAACTTCTGCCTAGAACTTGCCCCAGAGCTTTTGTGTGTAAAACGTTCTCCTGGTAAACTGCTTTGCCCCAGGCACCTGTGGTCACTTGATTCCCATGGGAGCCCTTCACGTCTACAGCTGCCGCTACTTTAGGCTGTCTCAGGGCAGTGTGTGTGTTTGAATACATCCAGAACGTACTTGTGGACTTGTAAACCCAGAAGATTGAAAGACCAGCACTTTAAGTTGTGTGTAAAAATACCCATTGTCTTTAATGTGACTACACCAGAGTAAATGGTTTAAGGACTGAGGCAGTAGTATTCCCCTCCCCCACTGTTCTGCATTCAGACATCCATTTCAATGTAGTCTTCCACATTAAACCCTCAAATCCTTTTCCTGACCAATGCGCTGTATAATTGTTTCATTTAGCACACATTCTCTGGCTTGGCGCCTTGCTTCCTGAGTAATTATTTAGCAATTGTCTTATGCTGAACTGCTTTTTTCCATCTGTTAGAGCAATCACTTAAACAATTCAAATCCTTTAAAATTTGGTTGCATTCTTCATTCCACCCCCCACCGCTCCCGCCTCTGCTTCAAAATTGAGCATTCAAAGTAGAAGAGCTTGTTTCTTATACCTGGTGTCCATCTTTAATAACTGCAAAGCAGATAGAAAGTTTTTTCTCTTTATCATCCGAGCCATTAACTTGATACTAAATATTGAAACCACAACATTGAAGTTAAAACCAGAACCTTTTGGTTTTCATAATAATTGTCTATTATGCAATAGAGAACCAAAAATTGGCCAACACATGATTCTATTAATGCTTATCTTTCACCTGCTTTCTGCCTAATTTAACCTCCAATTTCTTTTAAAATAGTCCCCCCGCCCCCCTCCACTCCATTTAAAAATTAAAGCTGGGTATCTCTGGGTGATTTCAGATGTTACGTGCTCCCGAATTGCCACAGTAGATTCCCAGCAGTGGCGAGCTGGCCAACCTCCTCCCATGGTCCAGGACAGCCCTGAACAGACATGACGGGAGTGGGACCATGTCAGGGAAATGGATAGATGGACCATGGCCTGGGGCAGCACAACAGACATTACGCAGATTCCAGGCCATGGTCAGAACACCCAGAAGACACTGGGGAGGAGCAGGAGGCAGACATGGCTGGCTGAGGTCAAAGAAAGCCAAAAGCACCAAAAGGAAATGCTCATACAATGGAAATGGGAAGGGAGGGGGAGGAGGGAGGAGAGCGGCCGAGGCAGCTCACACCACAGGCACAGGGAAACTGAGGTCACAGCGGAACACACAGCACAAACACATGCCCAGGCGCACATACACCCGAACAGGAAAGGAAGGAAGGAAGGAAGGAAGGGGGGGAACACAGTGGGATGGCCAACACACACAGCACAACAGAAAAAGAGGGGGGGAGCCCAGGGCCAGGGAAGCAGAAAGGTCCAGCCCGGGGACAGAGCAGGACATGGAAAACAGCACCCAGAACCCACCAATGTCACAGGCAGCAAGGGCCACCCAACAGCCACACAGGCAACCCAACCACGGGGGGCCCCCACAGGGGCAGAGAACGGCACAGGGGGAGGGCACACAGAAAGGGAACAACCCCAGAGTTGTCCGGGAATGGTCCAGGAGGCAGGCAGGAACCCCCTGTGCCAGGAATGGTGCACTGACTGGGATGGAGGCAATCCGGAGCCAAAGCGCTGAACAGGCGATCCAACCCCCCCCCCCCCAGAGGAAGCTGGGAGGTGCATTCTGAGGTTCCCAGACCCCCATGCGTACAGAGTCACCCAAGGGGGGGCATGGGCACAGGTGAGAGGCCAGCCAGACAAGGGAAGACAACAGCACCCATGGAGCCGGGAGCCAGCTCAGAGAGCAGGACACAGCCACGGGAGAGGCCAGTCACAGAAGGGACCACCAGTTGCAGTGAAGGATGGGGTGGCATGGAAGGGGCCCGGAGGCACATGCAGGGGCAGAGAAACCCATGGAAACAACCTTCACAGCACCGAGCTCGGTACAGCATGGAGGCAGCGAGCAGTGACCCATGGCGGCAGGGCGGGGACAGGAGCACACAGTGTGGCCAGCATCCAGGGCTCCAAAGACTCAGGGGCCCTCACAGTCAGCTGCAGGGTGTCACGAAGGGGCCCGGGGTCAGGTGGCCCACCAGGTGCACATAGTGGGGCCACTGAAGCATGCCCCGATGGTAGCCCAGTGCAGACATGTGGTGGGCAATGAGGTAGTATGCCTCGAAAGAATCCTGCATGGCGAGCCCCACCTGGACATTGGCTCAGGACCACACATCAGCCAGCACTGCCAGCTCCACTCAAGTGGCCTCTGACAAGCCATAGTCAGCAGCTGGGGGCCACAGAAGGTGCCCAAGCTCCAATAGGCAGTGATAAGCCACCCCACATGACCGCTGGTACCCATGGACTCCGTGGATGCAGCCAAAGAAGGAAACAGTCAGGTCAGGGGCCCCCTCCACCAGACAGCCTGTGTAGGCGGCCAGGCTGCACAGAGAGGGCAGACACAGTCTCCGCCACGGACCACCCCACATGCAAGCACCTCATCTCCGGGATGCAGCCATCAGGAAAGGGACAGAGGCCCAGCACCTCCGCGTGCAGCCGGCACTTGTGGGCGCTCGCCTAATAGCCAAAGTATCACAGGTCGGAGCTCAGACTCAAGCACAGCTGCTGGAACTGAGCACACAGACCATACATCCAACAAAGATATCAGGGCGGTGAGGACAACAAGCAGCAAACACAGATAGATTTGGGCCGCACACCTGAGCACAAGTGGGCCCGTGCACGAGCCCCCATGCTGGGAACGCAGGTGTGCTCCGGGGGGTTGTTCCCAACCGCCGTGCCCTGGCCGCATAGCTGCTGCCGGGGAAGTCGGCTGAGGGGGGTGGGTGCAGGTGCACCGGGGCCCCCCCACACAGGTGCCTAACTGCGGAAAGGGGGTGGAGTGTGACCAGGGCCAGGCTATAAAAGTGGGAGTGTGATCGCACCAGGGGCACCCACCACCATGGATGTGGGATGAATGGGTGCCTGCGGGATGCACCTAGCCATATGCACTGAGTGGCGCTGGTCACACACAGACCTCATGCACATCCAGATGGAGGAGGTGCACCTGCCTGCCCAGTTTCAGGTGTGCAAGGACAGGGCCGCTGCTACAGCCCGGCACACCTAGCTCAGGGCCCAGCGGGTGTCCAGGGTGGTCCAACAGGCCCTCCATTGAGCCCGGGAGTGGCCATCAGCGCTCTACGAGGTGGCCAGCTGACATCACTGGGTGAGAGAGACCATGGGGCACACAGCACTGCTTGCTATGCCCATCGGCCGGCGGGTATGGGTCATGGAGTGGGTACAGAGGTGGTGGGCCAGGGCACTGGTTCACTGGGACAAGGCCACCTGGAGATTGCACTTCAGGATGGATAGGCATTGCCTCCTGTGGCTCACTGAGCTGCTGACACCCTGACTGGACCGGCTGCACACCCCCATGCAGGTCCCCATTCCCATGGTCTTGCACGTGGCCATAGCTGTCTGGGTCATGGCAACACCCGACTCCTGCCAGTCCGTCTCACAGCACTTCGGTGTTGGGGTGAGCATGGTCACTGGGATCCTGAGAGACATCTGCGAGGCAGTGGAGGGCATGCTGCTGGACTGCACAATCCAGCTCATGGACCAGGAGGCTGTGATGGCTGGCTTTGTGGCTGGAGGCTTCCCCAACTGCCTGGGCACTGTGGACGGCACACACATATAGATCCTTCACCCATCTGATGGGGAGGCCTTGGAATATGTCAACCGACAAGAGTACCACTCCCTGCATCTGCAGGTGGTCATGGACCACCGGGGCTGGTTCATCGACAACTATTCCAGCCACTCTGGACGCAGCCACGATGCCCAGATCCTGACCATCTTGCCCCTCTACGCCTGGATGTACCATGGGGACTTCATGAACATGGGGATGTCCCAGATCGAGGGGGTGCTAATGCCCCCCTGCATCCTGGGGGACCCAGCCTATTCCCTCACCCGTTGGCTGATGAAGGCATACCCAGTTTCCAGGAACCCTGAGGAGGCACTCTACAATACCCACCTGTATGCATGCAGGACTGTGGTTGAGAGAGCCTTTGGGGCCCTCAAGCAGCGCTGGAGGTGCCTTGTGGGCCGGCTGGACTACATGGTGGAGACCTTAGCCATGGTGATCAGAGCCTGCTATGTGCTGCGCGTGTGCAAAACCGATGGGACTGCCGTCGAGTTCCCTGTGCCCTGGCACCCATGCCACTCTACGTTAATGCTGCTAACCCGAGGGAGTACCCACACGTCAAGTGCATCCGAGCTGCCCTGGTGAGGCGGATAGCCCAGGATGCCACAGACTGAGGCCTCCCCCCCCAAACCATGACTGGTACCCGGGCCATGGTCATGGGAATCCACCCACCTGTCCGTGACTGCCTCCATCCGGTCGATGGCTACAATCATCCGCTCCCCCTGCTCGGTGGTGGTCTGGACAATGTCCTCCACCTGCTCCTTCCTCCGGCACTGTACCTGTGCCCTGTGCTCCCGCATCCATGCCCTGTCCTGGGTTTTCCCATCAGCCCGTCCCCTCTGGTCGGTTCCTCCTCCCACCCGCTTGCCTACCCTCGATGTTGGTCTTGGAGCCCTCCGAGGCCGGCCCCTTGGTGTTGCTGTGGTCCCTCAGGTTCCACTGGCTGATGGTGCCCAGTGTTCTGGCGTCGGATCCTTCTTGGTCAGACATGGGGTATAGGCTCCTGGGGTTGGTGTGTGATGGGGGCCTGCTGCACCCCGAGGTCCTGGGGCATTCCTCTGGGGGGACTGGGCCCCCTGGTGCCTTCTAGCAGAGTGGCGAGGGGATGGGGTACATTGGCCCATTCCCTGCCCTTGACCACGGCGCTCCCCACGAGCCATGGGGTGACTATGGATCCCTTCATGTGGAGGATGTGGTCCAGGATGTCATAGTACGGGGCAGTCTGGGCTCCATGCCCGGACCGTCAGTTGTTGTCCTTTATCACCTTGTACCACCTTTTGAGCTCTTTGACCTTAGAGCGGCATTGGGCCACTGTCCTGTGGTGCCCCGCTACCTCCATGTCCCACACAATCTTGTTGTAGATGTGCTCGTTCCTTTGGTTTACCGCAAGTTCCAGCTGGTGCTCCAGGGAACCACAGATCCTGATGAAGTCCTGGGTTTCCTTGTGCCCCCATTGCCCCCCTCTGTGGTATGGCCGTCTCCTGTGTGGGCCCTCCTGCTCCTCTGCTTGCCCTCCGCCTGTCTCCTTCAGGGGCTGTGGCTCCCGGGCCCATTTCCAGGTCTGTAGGTCGTAACCGGGGGGGTTGGTTGGATGGGTGCCTTGGCCCTGCAGCCTTCCCCCCTCCCGCCACCCCCCTTGGTGGCCCTGGGCAGCCCCCCCACTCTCCTTACCCATTTCTGGGGTGTCCCCTCTGGGGTGGCCTGTCCTCCTCCACCACCTCCTCCTCCTCCCTTGCTCGCTCACCCTCCGCTCTCCTTGCCCTTCCACTTCACTCCATCCCACCACGTTCCCCTGATGCTGTGTGCTCTTTAAATCTTCCTCCCTGGTCTGTGTTGTTGCTCATTGCCTGGTAGTGATGCTGCGTGCTTTGGCTCCGGCTGGGGATCGTTTTGTTTGTTTCTAGTTGGTGATTGCCATTCAGTCATTCAGTTTTGCTGTTTCCCGCTGGGAATTGCTTTGACCACCCTTCTGGAGATGGTCTGTTCTGGACCTCCGAAAGGGTGGTTGGCTTTGTCCCCTGCTGGGGATTGTCTGTGGTGAACATCTGGTGAATGCTGATCAGACGTTCAGGGCTCTTTGGCCCCACCACAGGATTGAGTGTGGTTCACTATGGTTGACTGTGATCTCGTAACGTCTGAAAATACCCTCTGTCTCTGATATATAATGTAGCCATCCTTCCCATAAAATCTGAACCTCTCCCAATTATTAATGCATTGAACTGTAGCAGGGTGAGACGACCTGAAGGGAGGCTGGGAGAAGTCAACTGGGACCAGGACTGGATTGCTTTGCTATATGTATGAGAGAATAAAAGCCCATACTTCAAAGAGCAAGGCAATATCCCCAGGAAGGTGGTCATTGAGAAAGTGAGGACAGTATTTTGGGAACTGAACTGAGTAAAGAGGAATCTGGGTGAGAATCTGCTCTCCTGTTGTATTTTGTGATTCTTTATTTTGGATTAAATACTGCTTAATGCAATGTACAATACAGACGTGAAGCCCTAGGGGTGAGCAATTTTTTTTATTATGATAATGAAAACTAAAATTTGAATTTTTTTTCATTATTATAAAAATGAAAATGAAAAATAATAACAAAAACAAAAACAAACTTTTGTTTTCAAAATAATTGGAAAAAACTGAAAAATGTATTTCCAGCTATAACCTTTTTGTTTCTTATTCAGTTATGATGAAACTTCAGAATATTGTACCCTCAATGGAGTGCACTAAGTGTTCCACATTTTGAAAAGGTTAGATAAAGGGAACCAATTTTAGAAGCAATTGAATGTTATGATTTTAAGAAAAATGCCATACATATTACTGGCTACAACTTCTTTATATTCAATCTAATGTGCATGAAATTTGGGAATATTCTTTCAATCTAAAAGATTACCAATCCTGCCAAATGTCAGAAAAAATGGATAACATTATAAGCCATTAACTTGAAAATGCATTTCTGGCTGTAACATTTTTATATTCCATCCAGTTTACAAGACATTTGGCAGGAATATATCCCACCCCTTCCCTGTCATCTTTGAAAAACTACAGGACAATTTGATAAAGGCTCCCATTTTTATAAGCAATTGAATTTGTCCCCTCGCCTTGAAGACCATTATTCAGATAAATAGTAGCATAAGCAGTGCCAGTCAGAGGCAGGCACCTGGCATGGCAGGAGGAGGGATGCCGTAGGAGGTATAATTGGGAGCAACCCAACAGACACATTCAGACACATTCACATTCACCCAACAGACACATTCACTGATCAATTACTGCATGCTTCCAGGCTTACATGACCAATTGGTGGTGGCTTCAAGGTGGACATAAGGGGGCAGCCATGAGGCTGGCATAGAAGGGACATAAAAGGGGTGTGCATGTCATTTTTGTTATTACAATAACGATTATGAAAATTGTTGTTTTTGTTTTCGTTATTGCAACGATAAAGGGAGTGCACCTGGCTATCCAGCCTATGTCATTTATTTAGGATCACCCACAGAAAACCACTAGGGTCTAATAATGAAAACGACAACCGAGAATAACAACAACAACGAAAACAACAACCAAGAATACCAAAAACGAGAATACTGATAATGATAACGATATCAATATCGATATCAAAAATGATACCAAACATGATAACAAAAATGATAACAAGAAACAAAAACGACAATGTTGCTATCATTGTTGTTGTTAGTGCTGTAGCAGTTGGGTTTTGGAGGGAAAATGTGGAGAGGGGAGGAGGGAGCAGACATCTCAGAGTCTTAGCAGGGTTGAACTCTTGAACTGTGCTTGTGTTGTGAGGGGAGAGCATCTCATCAGTATCTGATGGATGTATCACTGGTCAATGAACAGCGCAAGCAGGCCCCAGCAGTCTCATGGCACTCTGTGATTGCTCAATGCCTGATGCCTCCCACAACCAATCGGGGGGCTCTGGAGGAGGCCATTGAAACCCTTTATAATGGGAGGGCCAGGTCTTTTCTCTCCATTGTATGAGAGCTCTAGGTTGCGTTTACAGAACTGTGGTGCTTGCACATAAAAATTATCCCTAGTCCTCATTGTATTATTTACTTCATTGTATTATTTAATAGGTATTACCACCAATACCTTTCCTTCCTCATGCCCTACATTTTACCTTCTCCCTGCCCTTCTCCCCCCTGTACATTGTATATAGATAGGTAGTATAGATTAGATATATCTAGGGGGCCTGGTGCACACCCCTAATAACTGGGACTTTCAGGAGACATGGTTTACAAATCCCTGCTGGCCAATTATAATCAAAATCACATCCTGCAGTACTGTGACAGAGGACATAAGACAACCACTATTGGCTCTTTCCTAAACAGATGCTTCTGATTTCCCAGTAACAATTGGGGGTTGGGGGAAGAAGCTGGGGTGGTTACAGCACACAATGCTGGCCAATTGGCATCACAAACATCTTATACCACAGTGACACGTAAGAGAATCCCTAGCATAGACTCATTCTCTGCATATACTGTGCAGGCTTATAAAATTGGTACCCTTTATCACATCTTTTTTATATTTGTCATAGATGATTCTGAAGGATTAGGATACAACTCTGCCAAAGTTCACATACACTGGGTGGACTACAAAGATGTTACAGTCAGACATACATTTTAAAGTTAATTGCATATACCTACAGGACCCTTTATCCAATCCTTCTGAAAGTTGTCATAAACAGTGGGAGCTATATAAACCTGGCAAGTTTCATTCACATTATGTTGGAGACAAAGAAGTTACAACCAGGAATGTAGATGCAGATTTTTGCAAAATAACACAGTTCAACTGCGTATGAAATCGGATTCCTTTATCCAATCTTTATAAAGTTTGGTACACCAAATTTCTTCCATTGGAGGCACAATCCCACCATATTTCATCCAAATATAATGAAAAACAAAAGTTTGCAGCCAAAAATGTGTTTTCTATTGAAACCAATGTAAATCGAAAACAAAAACAAAACCAAACTTTGATATTTATGAAAACTAAAAGAAAATATTTAAATATCAAAAATGAAAAATGACATGGGTCCCTGGTGCACACCTCTACGCCCTGGTTGTGAGGAGGCTGTAGAACCTATACAAGAGAGAGTCTGAATGGTTTGTGAATGAAGAGAGACTATAAGTTCTCCTGTTAGGATTAGATTTGATAGGAAATATTTAATATTTATTTTTAAACTCAATATGATAGCCTTACTGATCAGTGCCCCAGGAATGTGCCCTTGGCCCAGGAATGAACTCTTGCTAAAGTGAACCTTTGCTGAATAGATGATATGCCTGAGAATCAGGTCCCAAAGAACAGTGAAGCTAAAACAAAAGATTCTCTCTCAGGAAACCAGAAGCGCCTTTCTAAGCAGATGTTAACTAAGATGTTGCAACCACGAACAGAAGAACTAAAGAGGAGTAGCAGATACCAGAAGGATCTCACAAAAGACTAACTGCCTAACACCAGCCTGATGTGCTTAACACCAGACATCCTGACTTTAGGCCAAGCACCATTGTTAAGTCATCCCTGAGGGCAGGAGCACGATACAAATGGATCTTCCTCCCCATCCATGGGACCACCACCATCCTTCTCTGGTATCTCCACAAAGCTCCTAACCAACCAGGAATTGACCCATTAGCCTACTACAAACTGAGGGTTTCAAGAACCTATAAAAGAAGAGACTTGACTCATAGCATTCTCTGTGGCTGAGCCGCAGCGGTGGAACTCCCTCCTGTCGGAGGTCCGCCTGACCACCGACCTCCCCTCTTTCCATAGACAATGTTGGACCTGGTTGTTCCACTGTGCCTTTCCCGAGGGAGATGGGCTGGGTGGGTTGGGTTAGGGGGTAATTTGTTTTAGTGTGGAGTTTTTAATTGTTTTATTGTTGTTTTTTTTTTTTAAATAATATGTTGTTAGCCGTCCTGAGATTCTTTTAGCAGGAGGGGGGTGGCATACAAATTTTATAATAAATAAATAAAATAAATAAATAGCAAATTGAACTGAAGGCTAGGTTCCACACTTGTGAGTTCCATGGTTTCAGTTCCCTTCCTGACCATACACACACAGACACACTTCATCGCTCGCTAGCAGCTCTTCCCAGCCAGCCCAGTATGGGTTCCCTTCCTGTCTCCTTCTGAAACCTCAAGAATACAACTCCAAGGGCCCTGGACACATAAGGCAAATGTTATAGGTGGGTATAGTTTAGCCTGGGTGTGGGTATAGTTTGTAGAAGTACCACACTTTGTTCTCTGGACCTTTGATCCCCCAATAAAATGATTTTGTACCTTATCCATAGTCTGGTTGTGAGTCCTAGACAAAACACGATCATCGATCCCTATTAATTTATAGAAGTTATTAATTTGTAACTCTTCTATGCCATCCTGTTAGGTCTATTGCCAATTGCTTGGTTTTTAGTAGGGTTCAATATTAAATGATTCAACATCCACATAATTCAGCTCAAGTTTGTTAGCCAAAGTCCAGACAAGTGCCACACTAAAGGGGGAATACAAACAGTCTTTACAAAAGCATTCCTACTCTGGACATCCCTGTCAATTCAAAGTCTGTCCCACACCACTGAACTGGCCCATACAGGCTGGTGTGGTTAAGGCACTCCAGTTTCATGTGGCCTACAGTGCAAAAAGGGAGTGATGTGGCCAGCATTGCATCCAACTGACTTTGGCTTTCCCCAACCCAGTGGATCAGGTACCCATTCACATCTGGTAGACTGGAAGCAACCATCCAGTTTGGGACCAAGCAGGACTTGAGCCCCCAGGCTTCAGGAGTGTAGTTGAGTGCTTTAACCACTGTGCCAGGATATAAGATTTGGACCCCTTTGAGTTTGGCATACTTGGTGTTAGTACTCAGGAGCCTCCGCAGTCAAAACGACATGATGGCGTGGCTGGGTCATGAAAGTCTGGCTTACCCAATCTAAGGGTGACACAAAGGAATACTGGGGTTCCTTGTTTGTTCTTGATAGGTATCCGGGGGAAGGTGGAGACTCAGGGTGTGTGCAGAGCAGAAATGGAAAAGCAAATATCATCTGTAGTTAAAATCTGATATTTCAGACAGGTTGGTGGTTGTTTGATAATGATTCCATAATGATGGAATTTAACTGCCGAACTGGAATACCAGATTTTACCATTTACTGAATTACTACATTTCCACATAATGAAACCAGGCCAGGTAGAGGGAGGAAGTAAAAAGAAAAGTCAAATGGTAATTAAACAGTAATGCGGTAATTCAGAAAAACTGGTGAATGGTAATCTTGTTAGCCAGATATCTTCCAGATTCTAAAGTTGATACCATTTGGTATCCAACCAGATACTGATATCATAGATAACGTGATATTTGGCTAGACTGATACCAGATAAGGAGTGGTTAATTGTTTCAGCTCTAGGTGTGTGTTGTGTGTTTTTCTTTGATTTGTTATACTACATTATGCTGGCCCGATACCTAGTATTGCCACTTCTCATGTTTAGACCTGAGACTCCTATAAAATGGCAGTCTTCATGACTGCCGAAGTTGATTCCTCCAAGGAAGGATGCTCTTGAAGTAGGGTGCTTTCCTGGAACTGGTGGAAATAGCATGCTAGTTCTCACTCTCCTATGTAGGCATGTCTACTTCAGGTTGTTGATGGACCCCTTCTTCATATAACTAACCACTACATTTTCTTGAATTTTCTGCACTTTATATCCCTACCTTGAACAGCATCTCCTACATTTAGAAGCAAGACTTAGCAATGAGGGATCTATATAGTCAGGGGTGGAGAGAAGAATAATTGTTTTGAATGTGAATGAAGTTCAAATTAATTCAGGTTTAGTAGTGGTTGAGGCAAACTGTATCCTTTACCTTGACCTCTTGATCCTGCTAACACAATCTGGTTTTTCTCTGGATTTTCACTGAGAGTCAAGCTTCTTGAGATGAGAATCAAGAAAAAAAGAGAATTGAGAAAAGGACCATTCTCAACACTTTCTTGTCAATATTCTCTTTTTTAGTTTACTCAGCAGAGTCATGTGTGCTGCGTCCTGTGCTGAGTCTCCCATCCATGTCTGTCTGTCTCTCTCTTTTCTACTGTCTTCTCTTCTCTCTTTTCTTCTCTTTGAGATGGGGGGGAGAAGGAAACAAAAAAAGAACTGTGCATGTGCATATTGACCACCAGGCTGTTCTGCACATTCCCAACCCTTTTCCAAAATGGCACCAGCAGAATTGCCACAATTTTGGAAAAAGGCAGACAGTTCATGCATGCACAGTTAATTTTTTTCTTTTTAAGAAAACAGTACTATATTGCACCATTAGCAATATCTCGGTGAATTCTCACTAATGATTCTCGATTCTCACGAAATTCTCATGCGAATCAAATCAATTTTCATTTCAGCCCTAATTTGGGCTTAGTTATTATTAAGAAGAGAAGACTAAGAGGAGAAATGATAGCGATCTTCCACTACCTGAAGGGCTGTCACAGAAAGGGTGGCAAAGATTTGTTCTGTCTTGCCCCTGAATGCAAGACTAGAAATAATGGAGTCAAACTACACGAAAGCAGATTTTGGTTAAGTTAGAAAAAACTTACTAATGGTAAGAACTGTTCGACAGTGGAATAGAATACATAGGGGGGATGATGGGCTCTCCTTCACTGGTGGTTTTCAAACAGAGGCTGGACAGGCATCTATGGGGGATACTGATGCTGCAAATATCCTGCACTGATCAGGGGGTTGGACTAGATGACCTCTGATATCCCTTCCAAGTCTGATTCTGTTGTTCTAATTAGGGCTGAAACAGCAAGCCGCTGTGGTAACTTTTTCCAATGGAAAAAGCTCTTCCGCAATGAGTGGCATGGCGTGATAGAGACATTCATTCTGCTGCTTCCGCCATTCCACTACTTTCATTCCGCTACTTCCACTGGCTGCTAAAATAGCAGAACAATGTTCTATCATCTGCAACTTCCACCAGCACTGTGAAGTAGCAGAACAATGCTTATTCTGACAGTTTCCAAGATTGCTCCAACCGTTTCTGAATTAGCAGAATGACAGTGGAATTGGCGGAATGCCAGCGGAAAAGCTGCGGAAAGTCTCGGGCAATTCCGAAATGGCGGAATGAAATAACAGAATGGAAAAAGGCATTGCTGCTTTAGCCCTAATTCTAATTTAATTATCAGTTTTAATCATTAGCATTTGACTGGTCAATGTTAGAGCCAAGAGTGGGCCATAAGAGCAAATTGAAAATTGGGTTGTGATGAATGTTCTATTAGAAGTTAGTTTTCTAGACTGAATATTATTATTTATTTCATTTTATAAATTGTTACCCAGCACATCCTACCTTGGGGTGGCAAACAACACAAATATTAAAAAAATACAATAAAATACAATATCTAAAACAGGATAAAAACAAGATCAATAAGATGGTGACAGTAGTGCCCGGTGATAGTGTTTGGAAAAGGGTAGAAGTAAACCTTAACTGATACATTGGTTGGGTGATGTTTGTACAGAGCTTGTAGTATTGGGGGATGTGTACATTATGTGCAACCTGAGACAACATAAGACCCTCCAAATTTAGAACCTAGTAAAACTTGTATGCTAATACATATGGGTTATGTGCAGTCTGTGGACTGTAATGGCCTTCACTCCCATACTGAACACTTCCCTCGGATTGGACTTTGCTCTCTATTCCTTTCAATTGGACAACACACGCTCTCTCCTTTAACATTAACAGGAGCTTAACATCTAATTTTAATAGGAATTTGCGAGTATAAATTGATGCTTTTTTAATTATAGGATTTTATGTACCAGTAATTGCTGTGTTTTGACTGGATATTGCAATTTAGTTTAAAGTTTGTGCTTGCATTTTAATAAAGGGCATTGTACTTCAGTTTACTAAGCCTCTCTCTAGGTCCTCCAGATCAAAGTTATCAAAGTTGCTGCTTTGAGGTGAACCTGGAAAACTGTAGGTTAGGGTTTGAAATTTAATAATTATTAATAAGCAATTATATTGTACACAGCAACGGGCAGAGAAAAACCATGCAGTATTTTGTATCAGCACTTAAAGGCACCAGATGTTAAACTAAAGTATCCTCCCCATGTGTTTAAATTCCAGCTCGCTCTGGAGAATTCTTCTCTGTACCAAGTGCCGTTTCATGGTCTATCCTTTTAGCCACCATCTCTCCCAATAGCTGGTGTGAAGGGAGAAAAGAGTCCAGTTTCTGTTCTGTCGAATGCGCTAAACTAACATGTGCAGGTAGAGATGGCAATCTGTCGGCTGCATTTGATACCGTTGACCACGAGATGTTGGTGATGCACCTGAGGGATAGTGCAGGGGTGGGTGGGATTGCTCTCGAATGGGTTACACTCATTCCTGACTGGGAGAACTCAGAGGGTGATGCTCAGTGATCATTTTTCATCTCACTGAGACCTCTCATGTGGGGTTCTGCAGGGTTCTGTCTTGTCCCCTCTTCTGTTCAATGTGTACCTGCAGCCACTTGGCTATGTGATCAGGAGGTATGGGGTGAGGTGTCACCAGTATGCGGATGACACCCAACTGTACCTCTCATTTTCAACCGACCGAGGCCCGGCTGTCTCTGTGCTTACTCGGTGCCTGGCGGCTGCGAGGAATTAGATGAGGGCTAATCGACTGCGACTGAATGCTGACAAGATGGAGGTGATGTTAGTGGGTAAGTCGATGGAGATGGCGACCCCCTTGGTTGAGGGTGTGTGCCCTCCACTGACTTCCCAGGTGCAGAACCTGGGGGTGCCCCTCGATGTGCAGCTGCGCCTGGATCTCCAGGTGGAGGCTGTGACGAGGAGTGCCTTCTGCCAGTTACATCTGGTGCGGTGGCTTCGGCCGCTGACTTCGGTTCCGGACCTGGTCATGATCATCCATGCTTTTATCACCTCTCAGTTAAACTACTGTAACATGCTCTACGTGGGGCTACCTATGGTGATGGCTCGGAAGCTGCAGCTGGTGAAGAATGCAGCGGCCCAGCTCCTTGTGGGACTGGGTTGCTGAGAGCACATTACACCAGTGCTCCGATCTCTGCACTGACTGCCAATAGTCTTCCGGGTTCGATTCAAAGTGTTGGTTTTGACCTATAAAGCCTTACACGGTCTGGGCCCTGCCTATTTGCGAGATCACCCTACTCCCCAGGTTCTGGACTGGCCCCTGTGGTCATCTGGGGGTGCCCTGTTGGAGGTCCCCTGGGTTTCTCGGTGGGCCATGCGTGACAGGGAATTCTCAGTGGCCTCACTGCACCTGTGAAACTCCCTTCTGTTGGGGTCCCGTCTTGCCCCAGACCTCCTGAGTTTCTGTAGGAATTGTAAGACCTGGCTGTTCCACCCGGCATTTGGTGAGGGTGGATGGAATGGTGGGGATGATGGGGGTTTTTTTCTTGCCATTTTTGTTTTTATATATATTATTGTATGTTTATTGTATTTTACTGATTGATTTGTTAGCTGCCCCGGGCTGCCTGGCAGGAGGGGGCATGGTATAATTTTTTTCAATAAAGAAAAAAAGAAAACATTGGGTGAAAATAGATGTGATGCTGGCCTGCTCTTGTCCAGGACTCAGCGCAGGTCTGCTTCCCCACTGGTCCACTACTGCCCCAGGGTGGGTAGGCAGCAGGCCTGGGTTGTGGTCCCTGGATTATCCCAGGCACACATCCCGGGCTAAGGGATGCCCACGTAGGTCAATGCAGGCCACATCAGGCTAATGTGTCTGTCCAGCCCCACCATCCCTGCCTACAGGCCAGGGTCTGCCATGGTTGGGCACCATGGTTGGTCACTATGGCTTCCCGTCATGGTGGGGTTCTAGGAATGGGATGGGGTGGGGCTGACTGCCCGCAGATCTGTTGTCCATCCCCACCTGGGGTGTGCGGGCAATGGGATGGTTCTCTGGCTACAGGCATGTTTGGTCAGCGCCCCTCCACGACCTGGAGAGTCGTGACTGCTGTTTCCTGATCCACCCTGTGCCGTGGATCTACCATGCTGCCCATGCACCTGCTTTCACTCATTGTAAGTACCCCTGTACTTCCTAGTACCTCATTACTGTAACCGTTCATCACTAGCATGGAACTCTGTCAAATGCCCTTTGAAAAATCCTCAATTTAATACAACTAGTGAATTTCCCTTATCCGTCATGACAGTGACGGCTTCAAAGAACTCCAACCAAGTATTTTTGATGGCTAATTTTCTTTGCTATTCCATTGTCTTTTTCTAGTATTGACAGAAAAACTACACGCTGCCTGCAAGAACAATACTTGACTCTAGTTTCTTTACAAATATCGATGGTGTTTTACTGACTCTAAATTATGCTAGATGACAGGAAGGGGCATATCTATTTTATTGTCTGGGATTTGATGATCAAGAAGAGTTTCTCTGCTCTTGGCTAAAGGGATTACTCTAGGGCTTCATTAAATAAGATATTCCCTTACTTTGTATTCCAAGCACAGCACGCCACTTATTATAAACTTGAAATTGAGCAAAGAAACTAGAATCCACAAGAGTTCATCTCAGGCAGAACTGGATTTGCCAATGGATAATAAGAAAAGATCTTTTTGTTTGAATTTTAATGAAGGGCATTGCTATTTTATTTAAACTGCTTATGCATATTTATGAATAGCCCTGTTGGTAATGATTGATTTAAATATTCATAGACCAGTATGTAGACAGTTAATGGGATTAAACTTGAAATTTACCAAGGGGGGCTTTTTTATAGGGAGAAATTTGGTAACATTAATTTTGTTAGAATTCAAGGTTGGGGTGATAACTTGTAGCCATGTTCTTTAGTCCAAGGGAGGTGAACATCCTGCCTGTGGGCTAAATCCAGCCCATGGCTGGTTTTTTTTTTATTTCACCCCTTTCAATTCTTAGATTTGGTGTATGGATCCAATCGCTACCCTCACCTCACTTCTAGCATGGAAAGAGTGAGCTCAGCAACGCGAAATTCACTCAAGGACAAAAGATGGACACATGGCACAGATCTGTGATCCAGGTCCTTCTCTTTTCTCTCTCATCCTTCATTTTCCCCACCCCAAGTTCTATCTAGCTAGTGTAACTTATACTAATTTTCAAGATGACCCACAGGAATGAAAAGGTGCCCCAGTCCTGCTTTAGTCATTAAGAAGACGGTGTTGTTTTCCCCATGGTTATCACGGATTTCACTATTTCTGTAGACATTGGCCAGTGCCACGTGATAGTCAGTTCCCTGTGAAAATCACCGTTACTGAAAGAATAGTGCAATTAAAATACATATCACACCAATTTGAATCATATCAGGCCAGACATTTCAAGAATCCTCCTTGATGACATCCCACTAATGGAGAATGCAGGAATACAGTGTGGATCTGTGATTCTGAATGGTCCAGACTTGCAGCATTTGAATTCTTACAAAGCATTTGTATGTTTAATCATGAACAGGGCTATGAATTTTTCATGGAAACTTTCTTAAAAAGTCATGAGTTGGTCATGGCAGGAATGAGAAAAAGTTGCAGAAAACTCATGGGTAATGTTTAAATTTTTTAATTCAATATTGTATTTTGTAACACCCCCCCCCAGATTGTAAACCTAGGGATTAGATTGTAACCTCCCCCCCCCCCCCC